>VUQS01031659.1:0-21787 GCA_015108495.1 Heterochromis multidens | reverse complement strand
GGGGACAAAAACCCCCCCCCCCCCCCCCCACACCCCCCCCCCCCTCCCCCCACAGCATAACATCCCCTAACTGTTGAGATAGAAGGTCATTAGTTCTGTTTTTTCCTTTAATTTGTCACCCCTCTGTATAATGCAAGGCAAGGAAAAACAGTGAGTTCTCCATCTTGGAATTGTCTGGGTGCACTAAAAGCAAAAAGTAGTAGTTTTAGATTAATTTGCTGTTGATCAATAAATCAGGTCAGCAGGTAATCTTAAGGTTTCCAGTGGGTTGCTGAATGGTTAGCAAGGCAAACAGAGAATATTCCTGTGATGTGTTTTTGTTTGTTTGTTTGTTTGTTTGTTTTTAGATATATCTTATATCGCTACCTCTAATCAGTATTTAATTAAAACAATGCAACAACAAAACATTGACCCTATATGAAGGGGTTAAAGGCCAAAAAGGTTGGTAAGCCACTAACCCTAAGCTGGAACAAAGGATGTGGTTAACAACTTGCAAGAAGCAGTTACATGATTAAAATCTGTTTTATATTTAGTTGTTTTATGACACTCCTCAATTCTTATCTTGGGGTGAAGAAGCTGATTTGGTCATACATGTTGATGCCAGCATTATCCTACCTTCAGTAAAATGTGAATCTGATAAATAACCTGGACTGATTGAAATTTGAAATAGTAGTATAGTCCAAACAGGATTTATACATATCCATCTTAAAAACTGTTATTTTATTGAGAAACGTTGTGTTTTGGTGATTTCTGAGTTCCTCTTTTTTTCCCCCTCAATGTTTTTATTTATAGAGACTAAAGGTTTTAAGGTTTTACTAAGCTTCTGCTTACATTTGAGTCTGATTAAGAATTATTTAAGTTTATTTTTAATAAACAAAATCACCTAAACTGCCGTTGAAAGGCTGCTCACGCATAAGGTGTATGCTACAGTAAAAGGCCAGAGATCACGTTGTGCAAAGGCGCAGCCCTTTGTCCTCGCCATGTCTGAAGCAACAAGCGGCAGAAAAGGAGAAGTAAAAGTTAAGCTGATTTTGCAAAGGCTCGAGCAGCTGCGCTTTGTGCTGCAAAAAAACAACGGTGCGGTTTTCACAGCTCAGATCCTGAGAGCAGGCCTCTGCAGGCCGCAAACGCAGGCCAAGCCTCATCTCCCCCAACTCCCTGCCAGTGAGTGAGCGGGCAGCGCACAGTTAAAACAACGCAACGGCTCACTTTGTCCACTTTGTTTCTTTCTTTGAGAGGCTTTGCTGCCTTTTTGGCTTTTTTTTTTGGTCCAGGGAGCGGAAATGTGTGCGGAAAGTCTGAGGTTTGAGACAGGAAGCCTGCTGCGTTCAGATAACGACACCTGACAAGTGCTCCCGTTTGCAGCTATAAATTATTCTTAAAATAACCTCAAACACAATCAACAGCTACAGAGTACAAGAAAAATAATCATCAGCATAATTATATAAAACAAAAATCATCAACAAACAGTCATTTAGATATTCTCTCACCATTTAAACTGCAACAAGCTAAACAGAAATAAAAAATGTTATAAAGGATTTTTTTCTTAATTTAAGATTTACTTTCAACATGGCCTCATTTTCGGCTCCCTCCCCCTGTACTGGCCCTTTAATTGGCGTTCTTTTCATAAAGAGAAACCACTTAATTCGTTTCTGTTTAGCGCCCAAAAACGGTTAGCTGCACATATAAATGGATGTTAGAAACAATTGAAGAAATAAGCGAATAATGACTTCCTGCATCCGTTGAGCCCCCCCCCCCACCTTTTTTTTTTGTTGCAAAAAAGGCTTTGAAACAACCATTAATTTTAGTTGAAAGGAATTCGTTATTATAATAATAATATAATAATAATATTAAGATTGTGTCGCAATTATGAGACATGATCGAAAAAAACTGCAAAATATTACAGAGCAGAAATATAAATATATATATATATATATATACAGGCCCCTTATTGCATGTAGGCGCACATTTATTAAAAACTGAGCGTGAGTTTGTATATCTTTGTGCATAATCAGATTAATAAGAACTGCATTTTCATTTTCTCTCGTTGCGCAACAATCGGTGCTAATTTCGGTATAAAGTTCTTACTCTCTCTGACGCAGAGGCTTTTATTTCTACTTTTCTTAGAAGATAAGACATCGAAACAATTAAAGGTCGTCAGGAGAAGATAAACAGGTGTAGCTGTAATAGTGTGGAATGTGAAATACCAGTCATCTGATGGAAATGGATCCTCCTGCTCCAATTCGATCCATGACGCCTTCAGGGACACCTGCCTTACGCGCACCAATAAAGTCCAGCATCCCTTCATTTACTTCATCTTCGTTAAAGAAACAAAACTGTTTATGAGACCGATAAGTGGTAAGTAGTTTCAATGTCTATGCCTTATGTTTGTTGTTAATTGTGGGTCCGTAGATAGTGCGGGAAGAGCTCGACGAAATTAAGAAAAAAATCGAAAGAAGTGCGTTTGGAAATCCTCTTTTACGCGTATAACCGGCCACCAATTAGTGTTTTTATCTGACTGTAAAGATGTAGTGGTTAGTTGTGTTATTATAGAGCCGACATACAACCACGAACGGGAAGGAAGAGGAAATTTTGTACAAGAAGGAAAGAGTGGGGAGCTCGCATCACCGCCTTGACTCTCTCACTCAACAGACTCACGGCTGGTGTGGGTGGCCGCCTGTCACCTTCAACACCAGCGGCAGCGTTAAAAAACGAACCAAACACCTACCTTTATCGTACAGTCCATTGCAGCAGCAATCTCGCGGTCTTTGTCATTTAGTCGTTTTGTGATTGTTTCAGCTAATTATCCTCCTAACCTCACTTCAATTCGTGCACGGCTGCATTAGCTCTGTGGCGCAAACCATTGCAGTTACAATTTTTTGCTCACAGACCATAACCGGATGGCAAGTTTTTTTCCCCCTCTCTCTCGCTTTCTCTCTCTCTCTCTCTCTCTCTCTCGCTCTCTTTCACACTCTAAATTGGGAAGTGAAGTCACTCTCAACACTGAAAGCAGTAAAGTTACTTCTCATGAAACCAACACGTCCTGCTTAGAAGGAAAAACAACAAAGCTTCATTAGAGTCAAAAGAAGTCAAAGCATCAAAACTCTGAAACATCTAAAACACATGAGCATCTTGAAAAACGGCCTCAAGGTGATTTCACGGCCTTTAAAATGACTTCACATTGACAGAACTGATGCATGAGTCACTATATTTGTTAAAATGAAATTCTCCCTACAAGACTAGCGTTTGGCTTTAAATGGTTAACAGCCAGACTTCAGACTCTTTGCATACAACTTGATTATAAAAATCCTTATTGGGCAATCTGGTGACCAAGATTTGGAACAGCTTACTAAATAACATTAGACATAGAGTCTATTAAATTTGTTTTGAAAAAAAAATTATTAAAGGACATGAAGAGAAGACTCACAAAATCTACTAAATATTAGGCTCCTGTATTTCATTTGTTTTGTTACATGTTTGTGTGTGTTTGGGTTTGTTTAATTTTTAGGTGGTTTATTTTATGTGTCCAAGTCATTATACTCAATCTATCATTTTGTTTTTATTTTTTTCAATGATATTGTGAATATTTAGATAACCTGGCTATATGAATACTTAAGGTCATTTTTAGCCTGTAGTTTTAGGGCGGGCTGCAGTCCATCATTGCTAATCCCAGACTCTACATGTTTCAGCACCCATGATGGTATAAAATCAACAATAGCTGCTGCTACTTAAAGAATTTAATAAATAACTGCAACTTTTAATCTTTATTCTGCAGTTAAATATCAGATAATCCGTAAGACTATGAAGAATGAGATCAATTAATCTTAATAATTTGAAAATAACTACTACTGTTGTTAATAATAAAATATTATGCTGTACTTGCCGAGCACTGGTTCCTTTTTCTAATAAACAAGAATAACACACAGCTTGTGTGTTCATTGCTGTCATTTGGTTTTGTTTCACTGTAGATGTAGATGTATGTACTCTAAATAAACCCATCATCTGCAACATTGCTTTTCCTTGGCTGAGAAATATACAGTAAACTTACTGAAAAAGATAAAAGATTAATCTGGAAAAAGCAGAAACTAAATCTGGTCTTTTTCTCCTGGCTGAGCAGAAGTTAAATAACTCACGATGACTTCACCAACAGGGAAGCACCTACCAGCCATAAATTTGTATTTTTAGACTCTACCACTGTCTCTGAGTCTCCCTTTCACGCTTTTATTTTTTGTTTTACAACAAAGGTTGATATTAAAGGTATATTTACAGCTGTAGCTCCTTGTTATAGATGATCAAGTTCTTAAATTATTTAGTTTGGTTTAGGATTGCAATGAGCAGCAGCTATTTGAATACTAAAAATCCTGTTAGACTGCCATCCACTTGTGATTGAGATGTAAACTATTGACAATTATTGGCTGTTAAGCCTTGCATATCTATTATTAACCTGAAGTAAATTAAGGAGCATTATGTAAAAGCTGTTAAAACCCTCATCTCTCATTTTGGTGGCTGATATTTGTGTTGGAGGGTCAGATTTGGGACACAGGCCTCTCGTTTCTTAAGCATTTTGAAATCCATTTGAATTTACTGGATATGTGCCCATGTGAACACTAAAGCTTCATGACTGCTCATGTTCATAATGTGTTCAAAAGTCCACCTGCAGCTCAATGAGACTTCCACAATTTGCATTATCTCCTGAGCAGGTGGTTGCCTTGTTTCCCTGCTGAGCTGCAGTGAGGTCATGGTACCATAAAGGGAGTGTATTGCTTAAAAAATGTAACTTTAGAAACATCTGCCTTATGTGAAGAGTAGGTTTTCCATTAAATATTTTCATGCAGAAGTATTGCAATGCCCCCATCCCACCACCCCCTTAGTTAGAGTATGGAGAGAAGGAAGGATTACATCACAAACAAAATCCTGTTTGTGTTCATGTTGTCACTTCTATAAAAAATCCTTCAACTTCCTGAATTTTCATAAAGATAGAAAGTGAAGTTTTAAAAAAGTTGTCTGAACTTTAAGAAGATCTACATTCAATGAAAAAAGGAGCTATTTATGGTGGCAGTTAAAGCTTTGACAGAGTGCATCAGCATGGTGCAGTTCATAAAATTTACAGCCACACTTAATAAAGGGTTCCTGTTTCATTCAGTGCAGTTAGATGCAGTAGAAAATACTCAGGAGTAAATGTGACACTTGGCTTGTTGTTTAAGGAACTTTTGGATTCTACTGAAAATTAAAAGATATATTTTTAATTAGTCTAATTGTATTCTTAAAAAACAACGTTTTAGCCACATAGTAACAGTCAGTTTTGAAGTAAAAATAAAAACTTACTAGTAGGGTTAAGGTGAGATAAGATAACACTTTATTTATCCCCTGCTGGGAGGATTAGGTGTTACAGCAGCACAAAAATAAGCTGGCTATAAAGATAAAGGGATTAGAGCAGGTAAAACTGCTCAAAAATCAAAATAAAATGGATTCTGTGCAATCCAAAGCCCAACATAACAGTATAATGGAAATGTAGGTTAGTAAATATATGCAAAACATGATTATAATAGACTTTAAGTACCTAAAGTACATTCAACGTTGTTTTTTTTTAAACAAAGTGAAATTCATGTTTTTGTGCTTTAGGAATTGAATGCACAAATTTGACACCACCCATTACATGAAAATAGAGCCTATTTTAACTTTGACTTTTAATGGTCATAATGTGGCCTTCATAGGTTTATATTATAATGTGGTAACAGTACAATGAAATTAAATTCTTCTAAAGGGCACTCTGTGAATTGCAACCTACAGTTGGTGTGCATGGTGACATGGATTGGCAGTCTAGCTCCTGGCATGACAGGTATGAAACATTAGATTATAACTATAGGTGAGTGTAATCTGCTCAAGGTATACAAACATGTAAACACAACTCTGAGAATTGGTGATAACCATAATGTTTAAAAATGAAATATCATTATTTGTTAATAATGCTTATATGATAGTATCAGAATAATGCATTTTTTCTTTTTGACAACACACAATGAACACTGATAATTTTGATACACCCCCCCCCGTGAATATCGACTGTACCACTGTAAAGTGGTAAAAGTGAAATATAAAAGATGACTTGAAATACCTTCCAACATTTGAGCTAAAGTAACAGTAGAGCCATGCTGACAGATTAAAGCAGGTTTGTCAAATATGCGTCAAACATGCGACCCAGGCCCCAGAACCGGTACCTCCAAAGGTCCAAACCGGCCCGTGCATTGCTTTGAAGTAATATTCATCATGTGCTTTACTGAAATGCACCGATAGTCCTGCTGAGGCCAACATTACTACACAGACGGGAAAATATTATTAGATGTCAGTAAATTAGCATGCAGCTGTTTAGTGCCAGAAACGTTGCATAGGCTTTTTTGTTTTTGCAGATTCACCGTGAACAACAATGCGCATGTAATATTGCTGAAATTGCACTTAAGAAAATGTATCTCAGGCTGTTGATCGGTGAATGTAATTAGAATATACCTCTTTACATTAAAAGAAATGTAAGTTATTGTGAAATTGTTTAACTATTCCAACCCACTTTAAAGATCAAATTGAGCTGTGTTGTGGCCCATGGACTAAACTTAGTTTGATACCCCTGATTTAAATTGTTTCTCCCTCCTGATTTAATTTTATGTGTACTCACAATTTCAAGTAAAACTTTCATTATTTTAATTTCTGAAGAGTTTTGGTGCCGTTGCTCATAACGCCCTGTGACAGTTTACTTTCGCAGGCTTTCTGTGTAATTATTCCCGGTGGATTCCTGAGCTGACAGTTTACTGCAGACGGTTGTTAATCACTTGGTCTGTTGTGTAACTTTATCCCGGTTGTGTCCTTGTGTTGGGGTGGGGCTCCCAATCACGACTCCCGTCTCCACACACGATTTCGGCCGGCTGCACTTTTCCAGATGGAGTCGGGTCGCATTGTTTGTGTGTGTGTGTGTGTGTGTGTGTGTGTTCCCTGTCCAAGCTGAATAGCAGAGATGTTTGTTTATACAAGCCTCTGGGCTCGGCCTTATCTGCTGCAGCCACTCACGCCGTGATTTCAGACTTTCTTCAGCGGCTGCTTGTGTGTTTTTTACGGGCCATTGTTTTGTCGAATGGTTTCTAAAGATACAGAGATTTTTTTTTCTTCCTCCCACCTCATTAAAAAAAAAGCGACTGGCAAAAGCTCTGATTTCAAAAGGCTCCACTTCAACCCCACCCAAACTATGGCTCAGTTATTTAGTCAGACAATCAGTGACCACAGCTCTGAAATATGTTTAAGCCATTCAGTGACACGATAAAAATACACTCTACAAGGCCACCCATCGGCTATAAAATCTGTAGCTGTATATGTGGAACTATTGATTATGTTTAGCAAAGGAAACATTTGTAATTTTTTGTTGTTCTCTATTATCTTTATTATTTGGAAATCGTGTTTTATGGATGATACATTAATTAATCTCTTATTTTTGTAATGATCAATCGTTTGGTGTCTATAAAAGATCAAAATAACACACACACACATACACAAATCTGGTCTTTAACTTTGTCTAACATACCAAACACTACAGATAAACATAGATAAGACTAAGAAAAAACCACCGAAAGAAAGAAAAAAATGTCTGAACCATTAATCGATAATCAGATTTGTTTTTTGTCAGTTAACTAACCATTTAATTGACTGATTGTTCAGTCTGTGGCCTAAAAGAGGTCAGACTAGTAAGAAATGTCAAGTTTGGTATTCAGGTGTCTCTTTTTGTCCAACTATCAGTGGAAAAACCGAAGACATACATCATAGAAAACTGTGACTTGAATGGTTAATTGATTATCACAATTGTCATTGTCAGAATTGATGATTTTTGTTAGTCAGCTAATCATATTTGACTAATTTAAAGTTGTCACTTGAGAGAAATGTTCTTATTTTGACTAAATGTCCAAAAACTACAGACAATCGCAAACAGAAAATTGTGGTTACTCCTGTGGAATTCCTTCTTATTATTTTTTGTCAATCAACTAATTGATTAATTGACTAATTTGATCCACAGAAAAAGTCATACTAGCAAGACCTGTTAAAACTTGTCTTTTACTTGTCTTGTTTCGTCCAAAAACCAAGGATACTATACTATATACTTTTACTGTCAGAGAACACTGAGACTTTAAGAATTATTCAGTCATCAGAACTGTTGGCTTTTTGTTTATTTATTTTTTTGTCAATCAGCTAACTTTTTAATCAACCAATTGTTTGATCTGTATGTAAGGTCAAATTGTTAAGAAAATGCCAAGACGATTCTTCAGACTCAGTCAAAAAAAGAAAAGAAAGAAATCTGTCTTTGTTTATGTTTGGTGATGTATTATGAGGATGAAAAAAGTAAGTTAAAAGAAAGAAAGAAATCTGTCACCTAAATGATTAATCAGTTATCAGAATTGCTGCCTATGAACGTTTGTCGATGAACTAATTATTTAATTGACTAATTTAGTCAATACGAAAAGTCAAACTGAACAAAAATCTTTAGACTCATCTTCAGATGTCTTATTTTGTCTAATTAACAGTCCAAAAACCAAAGACATTTTTGTTTATCATAGAAAAGTGTGACATAAGTAATTAACCGACTATTAAATTTGTTGCCTATTAATTTGTCTAATGACTAATCATTTAACTGACTCATAAATCCAGCTCTTATTGTTGTAATCTATTTTATTCCTACAAATCACTTTACCATGTAGTGACATGTACGCTGTTTAACAGCTGTAGTGTGGTGACTTACATGGTATAGAATATGACTTTAGGCTAAAATGTAGTAAGTGTAACATATAAGCTTATAATTTAGTATTCAGTGGCTTTATAATCTTCATATATTTACCCATATTTATTTATCCATTGATTTACTCTTTAGGTATCTGTGTTGTTCTCTAGCTGTGCATGAAAGTACATTTGGTTTTGACATTATCCTTTTTGTCATCATGTAAATCACAGAATGATGTAGAATAATCAGAATAAAAACAAACAAACAATGACATGATATAACTGACAGGGCCAAGTATTTTTCTGTTGTTTTTGTTTTGTTTTGTTTTTTTGGCAATGGGTCTTTTTTACTCCCAAATAATGGATTGTAAGTTCATAAAACCACAGAATCTTTTGTGGTAAAAGTAATTTTCCCTCCCACACACAAACATAGAGGCTGAGTGATGTAGAAGTCAGAAGGAAAAAGGAGTAAGAGGTGCGACATTAAGAAGTCTGAAAACCAAGGAAGGAACTAACTCTGAAGTTAATGCTGTCTGTAGTCCTTAATTTTTGTCTGCAACACAAATGAGATGTTCGTGAATCCTAAAAATCATCACAGACTGCAGCATGTTTTGAATGTGCGTTAAGTTTCAAACTCATCTGCTCTTTAAATTCCAGAATTTGTGTGTAAAAATGATTTATCACTGACATGAAGAGGTACCGCTTGCACATTTAAAAAAAAGTTAACAATAGATGTATCATATCAGAGGGAATTGAATCAACTCGTTACACTCTCGGTCTGGAGCCAGACAAACACAAAAAAAGACAGGAAAGCATGTCTGAATGTGTGTTGACTCAGCACGGCTAATAATAAATGAGAAAAGTTGGGAATAATTAAATGAAAGTGTGCCCAAGAGCCTTACTGTGTTATATTCCAATAAATGCTTAAATCCTCCAGAATGCAGAAAAATGTGTGTCTGATGTTCAAAATATCCCGAGGGATGACCTTTAAATGTAACCATGTCTGCTAAACCAAATCCTTTCCTCACTTTTGCATCTACAGTGCTGCAACCATTTCCCCTCCAAAGTGACACAACAAGAAGAATATTACCAATTTTGCTATTTGTTACACCCTTTATTGTCAATAAACTTGTTCTTTTTACACTGTACCCACATTTAAGATAACCAGTAAATACTGGAGTATTTTTTACATCTAAATCTTGGGCTTTATGTATCATGAAGTTTCATTGTATTATCTTCGTTTAATCACATTTTTATCATTAATAAAGAATCCCAAATTTCCCCCCTCTACAAATACACACCTCTCATACCTGTTTGTTTTCTACACCAGCAAAATATTTTCCCCCCTTGTTCTTCCAGATCACACAGTAAAAAAACAAACAAACAAACAAAACAAAACAAAAAAAACTTGAAGAGATGATAGTAAATACCGGAACTATTTGTGTAATTAATGAATTGTTCTTGTTGGAATAAACCATGTTTTTATGACTCTTACCGGAGAGTCTTTTATGAATGAAAGTTTAGTTGCCTTGTTGCTGAGGGGGAGGGAAAGGGAGGGTTGGGGGGGTGTTAAACAAACCTCAGTGCCGCAGCAGGTCACGACGCACCGCGGGTACGCGCCCCGCCCATCTCTTTGACCAGCTTTATAACGGGACGCGGCCGACCGCAGAGTGACCACTCCACGCTGCTGCAGCCTACGGCATCCGGTACAAGTCTGAAAAGTGAAGCTGTGAAAGAGCAACATGTACTGGGACACTTTGATCAAACCTGGAGAGAGAAGCGCGGACTCCAAAGTAAAGGTAGGCTCTGACATTAAAAAAAAAAAAAAAAAAAATTAGGAAATTAAAGCAGATGGCGTCGTTCATTCATGAAGATAGTTTAAATATTGGTCTCATCTGACAGACAACAGCAGGATTCATAATTTTCCTGATTTTTAAAAAATATATATATTTTTTCCCTCTAATTATTTATTGAGATTATTATAGCATATATTATAGACATTATTATAGCCCCACTCGTGTCTGTAAACTGCGTTTGTAAGTTGAAACCTTTTCATTTTAATTTATTCCCAATGATGACAAAAACTTGTGATCATATGACTGCAGATGGAGGTTTGCCAGAGCGGATACTACACAGAAGACTTTAAAACGCAGGAAGTGCCAGCTGGTTTCGACTTTGCATCTTATGGTGAGTTTAGAAGATCCCTCTGATGTTACTTCATCATGGCTGTCCTCCTGATCCTGGTGTATGGGGCTGAAACTCTCAGATGAGCTGCCTAGACAGATCAGACACAGGTTTTTATGTTTGTAAGATCTGTTTCCTCTGAAGCTGAGCAGCTGAAGGACAGAGGAAATATGTTCGCAGACAGTGTCATCACATCTGTCAGAGCTTTCTCTCTGAGTCCTTGACACGCCCGTGATTATGTGTGTGTGAAACTGCCTGAATGGGCTGAGATCTGCAAAGACGGAGAGACGCAGGGTGGTCAGGTTAAAGACAGTCTCTGTGTTGCACTCCCTTCTCTGTCTTTCCTAATCCTTTCCTCCAGACTTCCTCCTTCAACAGATTTAGAGTCCTCGCCCCCCACTCCCCATCCCTCCATCACTACTCTGTCACACTCCCTCTGCTGGCGTTTCCTCCCCCTCCCTGCCTTGTTTCCTCCAAGCTGCCTCCATCCATAGAGCTGAAAAAACCCGGGGTGCTTTTTTCTTCTTCTTTTTTTTCCCCTTGTGTCCCACATCAAGAATTCAACCCAACTGTTGCGTCTAACTTACAAATTTCACCCATATCTTCTCTCTTAATGACTTTTTGTATTGAGCTGAGCTTTGATTAACCCCTTTCTTAAAGCGCCACACCAACATTTTAGCATATTTTTTCACATTTACTGCGAAGTGTATATTTAAATCAGATTCTGAATTCATGCTTTTTATTTATTTGTCTTAACATGATCATAAAATCAACTTACAGACACTAGGGATGCTGCAGGTAGCTGCTTTTACTGCTGGATCAAAGTTATCCTAATGTGGCTGTGACCAGCAGAGTGGTGGTGCGTTAAGTGACAAAGATTTTGCAATGACATGCTAGGTAAAAAAGATCCACCTTAAAAAAATAAATATTTTTTAAACAACATGAGCATCTTAATCCATCAGGAATTAAGAGATTTTGAAATAGACCCTGCTCACATAGCTATAAGATTTCAATGCAGTGTGTTTCAAGAGTTTCAGTCAGTGGTGTTTTCAGTTTTGTACTAAAAACCATTTTAAAAAGTGACAAAACAAGTATTTAGACCCTTTACTAAATTAAAAGCCATAGTCCTAATTACGTAGCCTAATATTACATAAGTTTTAGCATCAAAATATAAGTAAAAGTGCTCATTATGCAGAATCACATACATATATGAGGGATGCTGGCCTCGGCATGTATGATTACACACAACCCTGGGTTCCAGTCTGGGAAAGAATAGTGTCATCCTGTGCTGTAAAAAATGAAAATAAAATATTCCCAGCTGGTGTGAAATAAATTAGTTTCAAGTTAGCAGAATTAAACTGGTAATCCAGTATTGGTTTGGTGCTTTGAAAGAGCTGTGCTTCCATCATGTATTCACCATCCTTCACTGACTGCATCTGTCTGTATTACTGTTGAACCTCCAGACTACACTGGTGAAGACCTGTCTTTTCTGTTAGACAGTAAAGCGCCCGGACAGCAGCAGCAGTATGTGGCAGACAGCAGCTACATGGAGCCACCAAAAGCTTCCCATCCTTATGACACCAAAGGTAAAAAGAAAAAGAAAACATGTATTTTGGTATACTTTGGTTGCTTATTAGAGTCATGCATTGTTGGTGTTTTTGACTCATCTTTAACTTTTTGCTCTTTACCCTCAGTGAGTGACACTGCCCTCTTCAGCCTGGATGTATACCAGGAGTTCAACTGGTGGGCCTCGTATCCACAAGGTGAGCCTCTGACTCTTACTGATACTGAATGTAAAATAACCTTAAAGGAGACCTATAGTGTTCATATTTTTATTCTGGAATACCAGATAACTGCTTTGGATAATGCATAGTTTTAAAAACTGTGAATTATGCATCCCCTCTATTTGAAACAAGCCATTTCAGCTCCTCTCCCTTTAAACCTTTTTTTTCTTGACCGGCTGCCCCTTACAAACATAACTTTAGAACACAGGCAGCCAATATCCCCTCTCTGTGACATCACACAGAGCCAGGAGTAGAAAAAAATTTCTGCAACTGAGCATTTAGAGCAGGTTGAAGCCTAAGCTTTTGGCTAACAGGGCTTACTTGTACATACACTTACTATGTTATTTCAAATTGTGATCATATAAACATTCACCGCTGTAGCAGTATTTATAGGATAGAAAATAAGGAAAAGCACGATAAGTTATCTTTAAGGGAATTTGTTTTTGTGACTAACTTTCCTTCTGGTGCACAGATGGACTGACAGTGGACCAATCACAAACTGGATACCACCAGGAGTCTCCTCAGACATACCAGAGCTTGGTGCCCCAGACCGGACAGTTCAGTCCAGCCGTGGAAGGCAGCCACAGCCCCTTCCTCACTAGAACAGGATCAAACACAGTGCAAAGTAAGATATTTCACTCACGGATTAAAACAAAAAACACCTTTCCAGTGTGCTGATTTTTGTTGTTCAGTGCGTTATTCTTTTGTTTGGTGCAGGTGAAGCAGATCAGAGCTACTTTGACTCAGATGCACAGAGGCAGTGCTCATCCTTTTGGCCTGAATATCCATCCCCCAACTTCACTGTCCCTCCATCACACCCATCTCTGGCCTCATGCCCCTCAAACCTCGGCCTTCAGTCCTCAGAGCAGTACTGCCCCCGTGTGGTCAAACGAAAAAACACCCCTCCACAGAGACTGGACAGAGAGGGGCAGATGACAGGGATGTCAGCTTATCCTGGTTAGATTTTGCTTCCTTTTCTTTTTGTATAATGAGACACATATATAAGACAAATCATTATAGCTCCAGCTGCTTTCTTTAACCTAATTAATATATTTATAAACTCTTCATTCAGGTTCTGGTCCAATCCAGCTATGGCAGTTTTTACTGGAGCTTCTGCTGGACTCAGCCTGCCGCACTTTCATCTCCTGGACGGGAGACGGATGGGAGTTCAAGATGTCTGACCCCACGGAGGTAATGAAGCATCCTGTTTTAGATAAAGGCCACTGATGAGTACTACAAGGAAGTAATAAAAGGTTATTAATTACATTTCTTAGGTACTTCACTTTCTGATTGACTATTTGTGCTTTAGAGGGAAATGTTGCGATCACTTACTTGATCACAAAATTAAGAAATTGTAGTTGCTACTTTTCAGATTAAGATTTTATGAGAAAATGTGATAAGATTGTAAAATATTATGTTAAAAATTAAACTGCTGGCTTTGAAACTTTGGACCATGCAATAAAGCAATGAATGGAATAGGGGCCCTGCTTATATTCCAGGTGTGTTTTACCTCCAGTGCTGATACTGGTGCTACTGGTACTGGTAGAGCCAGCTGGCCTTGTTCCCTTTGAGAATGAGCTCAACCTTTGATAGGGTGGAGAAACGATCATGGCTCTGCCCCTGCCTGTAGAAAGAAATGTGTTACAGTAGCCCAAAGAACATTTCATAGAAAAGTGCTGTGGCAGGAACAAGGCTCACCTGGTGGTACTGGCATTAGGCTGTACTACTTTAACATGGAAAGAGTAACTGTAATATTAATTTAATAACACATCCAGTAGCATTGTAGCATTATATTACTGCTTTACAAATAAAGTTAATGTAATTATATTAATGTGCTACTTACCAATCACCGCTCATTACCACTCAGATTCTTCTGGATTTGGAAGCACCTTACTAAACTATCTTAGAGTTCTGTGCCAGCCACTTACATACACTGTGTAAAACACTGTGACAATTCATCCATACTTTAATCTACAAATAGTAGGACTTCAAATTGTAAAGTAGTGGTTTTTTACTCTATTTTGTATTGATACATTTCCTTAAGTACAGTCTGAGTACCTCACTACTTCATGTATTTTGTATTTTTCTAACTATATGTTTTGTTGTTGATCCCACAGGTGGCCAAGCGCTGGGGTCAGTGCAAGAACAAACCGAAGATGAACTACGAGAAGCTGAGCCGTGGGCTGCGCTACTACTACCACAAAAACATCATCCATAAGACGGCGGGCAAGCGCTACGTCTACCGCTTTGTCTGTGACATGCAGGGCATGCTGGGAAAGACAGCACAGGAGGTCCTGAGCAGTATGAATGTTATACCCACAAACACAGAGTCCTGGCAGTGCTCTGGGGTATCGACAGCAGCAGCTTCTGATCACAGCAGCGAAACATGGGCGTCACAGTAGGGGGCGGTTCCCAGGAGCCTCAGTGCTGCTGGCTAAGAGTGACCTGAACATTTTAACAGAGTACTTCAGCCTTCAAAGTGAACTCTGCTTCCTCAAGCCCTGTGGAAGGGGCTGAACTTGTTGTAGCCAGTTTACACATGCTGCATTTCAGGGAATAATAATTAAAAGTGTATACATCCATAATGCAGCCAATCTTTTAAGACATTATATCACTTTTTCTTAAATAATATTTGATACTAAATCAACGTGTTTCTGTAAAAATAGCTACTTAACCTCAGGTTGTTTTAACTGCAGCACAGGGGCGTTTTAAACACTTGAGATGCTTGTACTTTTTGTGTCTGGGGTTGTTCATTTAATGTGTTTTTTTTTGTTTTTTTTAAGAAGGAATGGATTTGTAAATACTGTTTATATGAACCCTATGTAGAGTTTTGTGCATTTATATTATTATTTTATTAAATACAAAACTCGTCTACCTCTGTTGCTATTCTGAATGACAAACTGGTGGTTTTCAGGCACTCACTGTGAAGGTTTCAGTGATGTGTGATGATTGTCTTGTGTAAATAAACTGTATATAAACATTCAGTCAATTAAAATATAGTCTCTTGTCATAAAATGTTTTATTGAAGGCAAAGCATTTTTAGTACTTCATCTTGAATTATGAAACTATAAAAAAATCTTTCTACTCTTCATATTTGTATTACTTTAAGTGTTACAATTTAGCTCATTCTTATTGATGCATCCTCTAAAATGAGCTGTCAAACTCTTCCATCTTTAAGACAGCTTTCTTCTGATTGGCTGCCCCTCGTAAGCGTAAGATTAGAACAGCAGGTGAGTGGGGCTTTTGTGCTCACAGCCACTAGGGATATCCTCTCTTTGTGAGTAAGAGTAGAAAGCAGTCTGAAATGTAGTGCCTGAGTGATCTTGCATTACTTGTAGATATGCTGAAATGATTGTTTTTAACTGTGGTCAGGTTTAATATGCACATCCACCATTGTAAAGGGTACATTGTAATATATGGCAGAAAATCTGGAAACACAGATTGGGTCCCTTGTAAGTGTCACCTGCACTACTCAAAGGTACCCCTAAGGGTACAATACTCTATCCACCCATACATCCACCCATCCATCTTCTTCCGCTTATCCGGTAAGGTACTCTCATTTTAGTAAAGCTGGGCTAAGTGGTATACAGTATGTTATGTCAGTGATGGGCAATGCAGTTGGAAATACGGGTGCTGTAGCACTCCCCTGGTGGATGGTGGAGGATTTGCAAGTCTACAACTACAAATTGAACAAATTAATGAATTTTTAAAAACAAATTTGTAACTGAGAGTTAATGGATTCCAGTAGCCTCATTATCTGTGAGCTACTGTAATACTTGTAAACAGACCTTTGTAAAGAATACAGTGACCACCTAGTAGCAGTTTAGTAGAAGTGAGAAGTTCTTTGAACACCTCTTTTCTTCTGTTTTTATCATTTTATTTATTTATTTTTATTTGTTTATTTATGTTATTTCCAAGCTAATGTTGGAGACATTTATTTGCCTTTTGCTTTATTGTTAGAGTTTATTAGGAAGCTTTTGTTTGGTGTTTTGGGTATTGCCACCTCTGAAGCTAAACTATTACTGAACCTTGAGTAATAGTGTGCGACTGACCTTTCTTGGGATGTGGAAGACTGTGACATACAGACAGCATGTTATTTCCAGGTTTCCCCTTGTTTGTTACAAAAACAAACAAAGAAACAGAACAATTTTACTCAAATTTATTTGGTAATATTCTGTATGAAGAATCCCTATTAGTAAGAAGAAAGAAAGATGGTTAGATATGATAAAAGACTAAGTTTGGTCACACACCACGTTGTGTAGAGCTACTCTCAATTAGAGTTTAGTTCTTCCCTCAGTGTATCTTGTTCTATCCTCTTGTGTCAGTTCCCCTATGTTAAGTTCATTCATGTTTCTGTGTTTCCCCGTTTAGTTATCATTTCTAACTTCCTGGTTTATTTTGGTGCTTCTCATTACCCAGCTGTGTTCTCTCCCCCAATTTCCCTCTTGGGTATAAGTAGTACTGTGTTCCCTTTAGTCCTTGTTGCAGCTTCTGTTATTCTACCTCGTATTCTCCCGGACAGTTGTTTTATATTTTAGATTCTGTTAACTTCCCCTGTTTGTCAACAGCCAGTATTGGATTTGGTTATTTATTTTGTGACTTTGCCAAAATAAAATGAGCTTTTTTGTTACTTCTGCCAACCTGAGAGTCTTCATTTGGGTCCATATTTTGCAATTCAAGACAGCCTGAGGTGCAATAAATGGACCTATGAAGGAAATTCATGTGTGGCAGAACTGAAGTATGAATATAATTAGTCAGATAAAGATGTCATTTGTTATTAGTTAAAGAGGATTATCTATGTCGTTTCTATAATGACTTTGAATTTGGTTTTAAATTTGAGAAAAAAAAACAACATTCACATTCAACACACTAACATTAAATGTTAGTGTTAATATTTGTTTAATTCAATGGGACACCCTTTCCACTGACAGAGCTCGGTTATTAATTAAGCTATTAACATGTAATCAATATAAAATATTTATAAGATTTTTTTTCTTTCGTTGGTGTGACATTTATACCACTGTATGCTCAGTCAACAAGAAAGAGAGTGTGACAACATACCCACTTCTCCCCTCTTTTCTGCCTGCTCGTTGTCAGATCTCCTGGCAGGCTTGTTGCTGCAGCTTGCAGGTGTCTTTACGTGCCAGCTTTGCTGATAATTTTCTGTTTATCATCGTTTATTGTGTACATTTTGATTGTGTCAAAAGTATTTAGTTGACTTTTACAGACCAAGAAAACATGCATAACCAATGCACAACATGAAGCACATATCATTTACACAGATCTTTGTCATATGGGTGCAACCCCACAGTACTACTTGAAACATGATTCCACTTGTTCAGTAATGGGCACAGAGTTCGTTCCAGATGTTTGCTCCAGTGTATCCGATGTGAGTATATCTCGCTCGTAGCTCAAAACTCCGGTCTTTCTCAGCGGCAGTAAATGCGGCTTTCCGGACGCACCTTCCAAGTTATCTTTCTATATGTTGGAGGGGGAGCGCGACAAGAGGCCATTTTGCATTTCAGACAGTGTCTAAGCATTTTCTAGGTCACGAAATGTCACAGAAAACTATAAAGCTGGCTTTAGTGAGCGCCCTTGAGGACCTTTCAAAGCAGGACTTTGAGAAGTTCTGCTATCAGCTTTTGGACCGCAGAGAAGAGCCGCGCGTCAAGCGCAACAAGGTGGAGGATAAAAGCCGACTGCAGATCACAGACGTCCTGGTGTCCCATTTTACCGAGGAAGGTGCTCTTCAGGTGGCTCTGGAGATACTGAAACAGATTGGGTGTAGCGAGGAGGCGCAGGCACTAGGTATGATCAATGCCCAGGTTTCTGTCAGTGGTAACTTATAGTGAAACGCCTGAATGTAACTAATCTAACCCTATGAGCCGACTGACCATAGGGTAGACATAATGAAGAAATAATGCTACAGACATTTTAAACCAGCAGTAAACAATGTAATTCATTTACTTTCACTTTTAAACTTCCTAATCTGAGTGCTGCTGTTGTATGCAGCCTACCTGTATGAATCCCACAGAGGTTATAAAAGGCGCCAAACCAAGCCAAGGATTTAAGTCTGACACTGAGATCAATAGTTGATTATGAAAAAATAAATAAATAAAATTCCAAGTTAAGAGTTGATGTACAATGCTGTGGAAAAGTATTTCCCCCCTTTTTGATTTCTTTTTTCTTTTCTTGCATATTTGTCACACGTTTCAGATCACCAAATAAATTTTATTATTAGACAAAGATAACTCGAGCAAATACAAAATGCAAATGTTTTTAAATGATGATTTCATTTATATGGGGAAAAAAGCTATCCAAAACTGAGATGCTTTGGCATGACTTTAAACAGGCTGTTCATGCTGAAAAATCCTCCAATGTGGCTGAATTAAAAAAATTCTGCAAAGGAGAGTGGGCTAAAATTCCTCCACAGCGATGTGAAAGACACATTGCCAGTTATCGCAAACACTTGATTCCAGTTCTTGCTGCCAAGAGTGGAACAACCAGTTATTAGGTTTAGGGGGAAATTACTTTTTCTTCTTTTCTAAGTCGACCAGAGCTTGGGCTGTGTTAACATGCAGTCCTGCAGTAACAAAGAGTTAAAATTTATTTTTGTTGCATCACACTTGAAACCAGTTCAATAATTTGACTAATTATAATAACTGGGTGACGTATGTTATTTCCTGATTCAAACTTAGAATCTTTGAATCTTTTTATAAAGTGTGTGCAACACTCCGATGTTAGGATGTGACTCTAACATGTGTTAACTTGCTGTGCAGCAGCCTAATTTAGTTCCCCGAAAATTGCGTAACAGTAGACAGCATGGCTCGTTGCTGCAGCTGATGTGGACTTGACAATACAACTTTCTAGACTCGTGATTTTTTTTTGGAGGGGCATCCATTAAGATAGATGTAATGTTAAAATGATAAAATATCAGCAACACTGATATTTTTTAATTGCAATTCACATAGTATACTTTCAATAGGAAACTAAAACTGCACCCCTACTAAACCACTGGATGGCTAATATTTATGTTTCTTTTGTGTTTTACAGTCAAAGAAGCAGCTGGAGAAAATTAGACATCTCGTCTTGAGAGTGAGTTGACCTTCCTGTGCCTTTTCTGCATGCAGTTAATTTGTTCATATAAAGAACTGCTGTGATTTCTTTTTATGTTTTGCAGGTGACAGATCTCAACAGTAGCTGCCAAGGTGGAAAACTAAATGTGGAAAGCCCTTCTGTAAATTGAAAGATCTACTATTCACAGACAAGATCCAACTACAGATTTAAGTGCCTTGAGGCAATTGTTGTGATTTGGAGCTATATAAATAAAATTTAATTCAATAGATTTATTTCAAAAGAAATGACATCATAACTATTGTATCATAAAATTTTTAATTCTAAAGAGTTTCAAAAAATAAACTCTCACTGTTATGTAATTTTTGTAACTGCCATTCTTGTTTGTTTGATAACCTGCATTTTGTTCTTGTGGACCTTCTAGACTAAAAGGTTGCATTGTTAAAAACTTAATTTGAAGTAAACAAACCATTTCTCCTTTTCCTTCGAAGTACCTTCCTGGTGTTAGTCATAGCTCAGCATTCTAAGTTTTTATTGTTGCCAAACTGTAATCTGCTCAGTTAACCTATCATTATAAAGTTCTACACACTCAGCGAGCATGCGGCCTTTCACTTCGGCATCCACCTCGATCCTGCTTTGGGCTGATATACCCCTCAAAATCCACAGTGGGGGGTACAGGAGCCTATTCCAGCTACCATAGGGCACACCTATGGGCGATTTAGAATCACCAATTAACCTAACTGCATGTCTTTGGACTTTGGGAGGAAGCAGGGTACCCAGAGAGAACTCACGCAAACACGGGGAGAACATGCAAACTCCACACAGAAAGGTCTCGTCCGGATGTTGGTTTTGAACCCAAAACGCTGTATGCCCGTGCTGTAAAAAGGGTTTACAAGAACTGTGGGTTGCCTAAACATTTACTTTGGGCCCTTTTTGTTATTTTGAAACTGTAAAAGATGGAAATAAAGTAATCTTGCTCAGAATAGTCAAGAAATGTGTCAAATTTATGCCTATTGGAAACCAGATCATTTTTTTACTCTCCTGGCTGTTCACACTAACTGAAACTTTGAGCTCAAAGGAGGCTAAAACTTTAACACATCAATGTATTTTATACTATTATGCCTTTTATCTATTTATAATATTATTATTCTTAGTATTTGATGAAACTTTGTGTTCTTAATGAAGAACATGTCAGTCCTATAATACTAAATTTACAATTTAGTATGCTGTTTATCGAGAAACTGCAAAGATGACTTCCTCTTCTTAACTGACGCTGAGGCCAAAGGCATTGGCTGTAAACGTCTGTGACGGAGGGTGGGGAGGCAGGTGAGGGTTTGGTTAAGAGTGTCTTCCAGAGCTGTATGAGACTGTATGAGGAGTGTGAATGGCGAAAAGGAAATCCAACAGGCTGAACAGATACAGTGCCTTGCGAAAGTATTCATCCCCCTTGGCATTCATCAGGTTTTTTTGCCTCACAACCTGGACTCAACATGTTTTGCAGTGACATTTCATTTGATGGATCTGCACAAACTAGGCTGCGTTGGTGAAGTGAAATGAGAAAAATATATGGAAAAATTAATTTTTAATGAATTAAAATCTGAAGATTGGCATGTGCATAAGTATTCAGCCCCCCAACATGAACCCCTAAAAAGTCCTGGTGCAA
Source organism: Heterochromis multidens (assembly GCA_015108495.1). Lineage (NCBI taxonomy): Eukaryota > Metazoa > Chordata > Actinopteri > Cichliformes > Cichlidae > Heterochromis > Heterochromis multidens. Next base: position 334 of record VUQS01031659.1, on the reverse strand, counting down.
CCAATTTCTGTCAAAACACACATAAATAGTGAAATGAAGTCCACCTGTGTGCAATCAAAGTGTCACATGACCTGTCAGTATAAACAGACCTTTGCTGAAAGGCCCCAGAGTTTGCAACACCACTAAGCAAGAGGCATCACACCGTGAAGACCAAGGAGCTCTCCAAACAAGTCAGGGACAAAGTTGTTGAGAAGTACAAGTCAGGGTTGGGTTATAAAAAACTATCCAAGTCGTTGAAGATCCCCCAGAGCACCATCAAATCCATCATCTCCAAATGGAAAGAACATGGTACCACAACAAACCTGCCAAGAGGGGGCCGCCCACCAAAACTCAC
>VUQS01031658.1:0-15479 GCA_015108495.1 Heterochromis multidens | reverse complement strand
AGTTTGGAGTGTGACTGTTTTAGGTTGTGGACAGGTGTCTTTTATACTGATAACGAGTTCAAACAGGTGCCATCAATACAGGTGATGACTGGAGGACAGAGGAGCCTCTTACAGAAGGAGTTACAGGTCTGTGAGAGCCAGAAATCTTGCTTGTTTGTAGGTGACCAAATACTTATTTTCCACCATAATTTGCAAATAAATTCTTTAAAAATCAGACAATGTGATTTTCTGGATTTTTTTTCTCATTTTGTCTCTCATAGTTGAGGTATACCTATGATGAAAATTACAGGCCTCTCTCATCTTTTTAAGTGGGAGAACCTGTACAATTGGTGGCTGACTAAATACTTTTTTGCCCCACTGTATGCTTTTACTGCATTGGCAGTCTGTTTGACATCATTGTCATGATAAAAATTGAAGCTGTTGCCAATCCAGATTTCAAACAGTTTTTAACAAGGTCCCACCACCAGTGGCTGAAATGTAGCCCCAAACCATGACAGAGCCTCGACCATATATTACAAATGGCTGTAGAGACTCACTGTGTACCTCTGTCCTCCGTACCTACTGATAATTACTTGGACCAAACATTTCAAATTTGGATTCATCACTCTATAAGACCTGTAACCACTGCTTTTCAGTCCAGTTCTTGTATAATTTGGCATACATTAGCCTTTTCTCCCTGTTTCTCTTCCTTAAGAAACGTTACTTGACAGCCACCTTTCCACTGAGACCATTTCTGATGAGACTTCAGTGAACAGATGAATAACAAATAATGTATTTTTGCGACAGGCTGCTAGTAACCTAAAGTTACAATTTAAAATAGGTTCTTTGCTACATTGTCTTTTATGTGTAGACACAACACTGGATCATCCCTTGAGTTAAATCCCTCTTTTATGCTTGAATGATTCATAGGTCAGTGTAGCTTAACAAACAAAACATTTCTCTGAAAATGGAAAATGGTCATGTATAAGGATTGGACTGAAAATTAATGAAAAAGCAGCCAATGTTCAAAGTAAAAACTTTGAAAGACCTTCCGAAAGCCTGGAGAACAATTTCCCAATACCACCTTTAAAAATTACAAGAAAGTCTGGCTCCTTGGAAGCAAAACATAAAGAAATGAGGGGTGGTTCAAGACTTTTGCTCAGTTCCGTATACCAGGTACAGATGCCAACATAATTTTTAATAGCTGGTGTTCTTCTTCATCAACCACTGTCAGGTGTTTATATGTAATCATGCATATTAGACACCACACTCCTGCTAACACAAACAGCTTATTCGGGTTGTATCAGTACCAGCATCAATAAGACATATACAGGCATGTAACCTTTGAGACAGACTTTAACAAGCACATTCACCAAAATGACACACACTTGCTTACCAGTGGATCAGGGAGTTTATCTGTCAAGGTTTTGAGATGTTTTAAAGATTTCTGTCTTCCCCCTTTCTGTTAGAGCTTAATGAAAAACTATCTCGGTGATGAACAGCTGCACATTTTTCCAGACAAAAAGGCCTTTGTTACTCAGTATAATCCATAAACCATATGAAAACTGAAAACAAACAGACTGCTCAGAGTGGGGTCTGTGGATTAGTCTCAGTAATGGGGACACTGTTTCTAGAGAGAGATGTTGCTGTTGAACTATTAACTGTATTGTATTGGCAAGTACCACATCAGCTAAATACCAGTAGAGATTAGCGAGAAAATGTTTCTTGGTTTTGTTTTTTGTTATTTGGGTGCATTGACACTTTCACAGTCAGTATCATAAGTTGTGGTTTTTCAAGTAAACGTTAATGTAAAAGCCACTGTGTTCCATTCCTCATGGTTATTATGGTAACTTCTCAACTTTCATCTTTGCAGTTGAAGAGCCATTTTCCATTTCTCTCACTACTACTCTTGCTGGGCTACCCATAGGATGCAGTACCAATAAAAATTAAACCCCTATCATAAATTTCCCCTTCTTATCTACTGCACTGCTTTCTGCGCTGTATGCTCTGACAGGTATATTGGAGGTGTTGACATTTAAGACTGTAGCAGACTCAGGAAATGGAGGCCAAGATGAAGATGAGTACAGTAATACAAGATTTATGTTTACATGTTTACATTTGCAACTTGTAATAATTGTAATTGTAATAATGGGCTTGGCAGTGCAGTGCAGTGCAGCGAGGAAGACCATAGCCACTTTCACTTTCCACCAGATGAGTCAATCAATAAACAACTGATGGGTTACATTTTCAACTGAATTGTGCTCTTTGAACGACTCCCCTATTTTCTGTCTTTCTTTCACCCTCATGCTGTCTAGGTCTCTTTCCCCCTCAATCTTTCATAACTCCTCACCCCTCTCATACTGAGTTGATAAGAGAAAATAAGAGAGTAGAGCTCATTTCGGCAAGCTTCCCTGGGGAGCATGAAGCCAAAAGTGCCATTAACAGTATATTTACACACCTCCCTCAATTTTGCTACTAGGTGAAGTCTCCCAAATGTCACCAAGTGGGTGGGATTCCAGAGGCATAAAAACATGCACACATACACAGTGCTAATAGACAGGCTAGCAACAAGTCCCCATGAGTGTGATTAATTGGGTCTGGGCTGCCAACACTATGTGATGATACAGCATAATTCCCAAGCTTTGTGGTCTTGGGTGCAGCCAATGATGTACTCTAGAATCCTTCCCGCTGTTACACTGTATGCTCTGGGAAAAACTGTAGTCGAGGGACAAGTGTATGTGTTTGTCAAAGTGTTTTAAATTCCCTTTTTGTAATAGCTTCTCATCCTCAGTCTTGTCAGACTTTATAGTCCCACGTTTTTAGTGATTTCTTCTCTGTCTCATTTTTTTGTTAATAGCAAAGTCGAAGAAGTCGTTTTTGATGCTCAGGAAATGGAATTGGAATTCCTATATACTGTTTTTTTTTGTTTTTTTTTTGAGGAAGTTATACTTTTGATGGGCATAAAACTACTCCAGGTGAAACATCAGTACCAAAAGGGAAGTAACTGTTTTATTTGAAAAAAAAAAAAAACAGTTTACTTTTATATTCACTAACTGATAGAAGTTCATTGCAAAAAACTTCACGTTAACCTCTGTTTTTCTTTCAAGAAATATGTTGTTTTGCAAATTGGTGTTTGTTTATGATCACTGCTAGATTTTAAGGCTCATAGAAGTCTTTGATGTCTGCCATGTTCTTGGGTTGATGGAAAGCTGTGTGCCCACCTGCTGCCTGCTGCACACTCCACCTCTTGAACTCACTGGGGAGAGCAGCAGGCAGAGTTTTGTAGCTTCTCTTTAGAAAGTAAACAGTGATTTTTCTACTGTGCTTTTGGTTTAAGATTTGCACTAACAAGACCCTCAGAGGATGCTGTCATGCAATATTTCTGTAACTGTAATGTACATTGTAGTTTGTACTTGGTTGTTGTTATTTGGAAGGTCTTGGCTGCACATGGAAAATATGGTGCTGACAGTAAGTTGTGACTGTGGGCTTCAAAATGACTCCAGTGCAACTAGTGATATCACACCTCACTACGTTTACATTTCAGTTCGAGGCATCCAGTCAGAGGAGTTTAAAATTTTGTTTTGATGTGATGGTTTTAAACTAGAAAAGCAATTTGAATTTACCACCTCTTTGATTTTCACTGCTTTGCTGGTTTCTTCACCATAAAAGGTTCATAGTTTCTATGTTTAGGAACACTAAGGTTATTTTTTTTTTTTGAAGACAACTTTGGATCAGTGGTTTGTTCCATTTTGCAGCTGTATCCTTCTTTTCGTCATCCTAGATTTTTGTATTTTGCACCCCCATTTTCTTTCTCCTGATGTCACACAGATCAGGAGAAGCAAAAGTAAAGATTATTTGCATCAGTATCACAGCCACTCTGGCTAAAATGAATGATTTATTTTGTCTTTTTATGTCTTTCTTTTTTAACATTTCTTTTCTAGTAGAGGTGAAGAGGATGTTTCTAACCTAAGCATTAACGTTACATTTTTTCCATAAAAAATACAAAAGTTATAAGACTGAATATAAGATGCAATTCACCTATAGCCTATGGGCAGTCCTACTGGTTGTGTCAGTGACATTTATGTAGGGGGGAAGTGAAGTGAATGTAGTGTGAATAAAGTGACCTTTGAAATACAGAAATACTGTATTTACAGGACAAAGATGACTATGCTTGAATAGACAAATAGAAGTTCACTTAGCCTTGGATGGATTACAGGGGGCTTATACTGCTCACTGGCTTTAGCTTAATGTAGGTAACACAATGTGAAAACACAGTGTCTTTATGTATGTGAACAGATGGTGCCATTAAACAGTACTCACTTATTTTTATCTACAAAAGCTTCTCCTCTCCTCCCCACTTCCCACCTGCCACTTTAGACACATCAGATAAGTCAGATGTGTTTGGCAACACATTGAACATGGCATCCTGCACTACGTCACATGTGTGCTAACTTTTTCAATCACACTTTTATAAGTTTATTGTAGGACATTAAAGTTGCTTTGTGCAAGACTGAGGGAGGATAATTGCCTTTTTAGATGATTTCAAATGCTATGTGATCTGTTTGAAGTTGAAACTGAGAATTGCTTTCTTACACTTAGAAGTACTTGCAGTTGTGTCCTTCTTGTTTATAAGCTTGACAGGTGTGTTTTGGATATGTCGATTATATGGGGTTTCTCACTCCATACCTTAACATGGCTCTGGTCAAAACAGATAGGGATCTGGGTGCTGAGCCCCAGCAATTCTCTCAACAAATTGGCCATTTTGTTTGCCTCGTCCCTTCAGATAGACAATCCTCTATTTCAGTGGGCTTGATGTTATTTGCAACCTTTTTGTATATACTCAGTATCTATTGGACAGTAAATGGCTTTTTCACAGGCTGTGGCTTTTTCACAGGCCTTAGAATTTTCTAGATAAACTTGTAGTCTGTGGCTGAATGAGGCCAATTGTTAAATGTCGAGTTTAGTATTTTGCTTAAGCAGTAAAAGAACTTGGAAATGCCATTCTATAATTTGATGCCTGCTTAGAATAATATTAATGTCTTAAGCATCATAGTATTAAATTACAGTTACCACTGATATTGACTGAAAAACTGAGAGAACATTGCCTAGCATTGGGTTTGTGAATGAAGGCTACATACACAATGATAACATCTGATTTAAAACATGTACGTAATGCAGCAGCTGCACCATATCTAAGGAAAATTGTCACAAACAGGCATTGTGCTGTAATAGCAATGCACAGCGCATCCAAGTGAAAGACACATCATCCCAGCTTGGTGATGCTTTTTTGGTGGTTCAGTCAAGGCTCTGCTGAACAGCTGTCTCACACACAAGATTGTTACTGTCATATAGAAGTCACGTATTAAGTCAACGGTGTATTTTTGTTGTTAATGCTGAATCATGAATGTTTTCTGTGTTTTTCATGTTTCATAATATACTCTTCTCTCCACTTTGATTTATAGATTTATGGCATTTCTTTGTGGTTAACATAAGACCCACATCAGTGTACATTGAGTAGATCACTCATGACATAGCCAATCAATAGATGTTTTTGTTGTTTGGGGTTTTTTGTGTTTGTGTGTGTTTTTGTTATAAAACTGTATTTCCTCAATTTAGCCATGGCTGGCCGCTGACTCATTTTTGGTGCTAAATCAATCTTTGGGCCTTTTAGCATAAAATTGGTTTTGCTCAGTTCCATATAGTTAGTGTTACCAATTTACAATCTGGGGAAAAGGAAGTCTTGGTATGGGACTGGCACTGTGCATCAGCAGCAGGGGGAAATAATCAGATCTGATTTCCTAGTGTAAAGTACAGGATTCAAGTGAGATGGCTTACCCTTCTCTGTGGGCCTCTCCTTTTTCCAGTTCCTGGATGACCCCCAGCAGCACCTTGATGGTCTCTTGGCTGGAGCTGATGAGATTTTCCATGGCCTGGAGCTGTGCTTTTACATCCCCATCCTGATTCATAGGCACTATTTGCTTACAGGCTTCCTGTGTTTGGTCGGTTGGTGTTCCATCAGCCTCACTACCTATGCAGGGTGACAGAGGTTCCTCCATGCCCCGTATAGGCCGGGCAGATAATTGCCCTGTGTGGCACTGTGCCTGTGTTGTACAGCCTCCACTGGATCGTGGTAATGTCTCGCTCGACAGCCCGTTGAGCTGCAGGCCTTTCTTTCGCTTGCTCCGTACAGATGGACTGTCCAGGCACTCCACCTGTGTGAGGGAGTTCCAGGCGATGGGGCCCGTAACCTTGGAGGCCCTGTCCGGCAGGGTTCGGGATGAGCCCTCCTCCAGATTGAGCAGCTGCCTCTTGGCCGAGCGGTCTGTGTCGGCCTCCCTGTGTTGTAATCCTGTTCTGGCTTTGGAAGGTATACTGCAGAGCTGGTACTCTGCCTGTGCTCCAGCTCCGCTTCCTCTCGGTGTGTCTGCAAGGCAGTCTGTGTCTGCAGTGCAACTGAGCAGTAGAGCGTCAGAGCACAGGCCATCAGGTGCAGTGTGCTGCTCCACTGTGGCAATGCACTCATTAGTATGGAGCAGAGCCCTGGTCCTCAGGACTCCACTCCCCCCACAGGCCCCCTCCTCCTCCTCATCTAAACCCTGCTCAGGTGCCTTAGACTGCTTCACCTCCATGATAAAACCGTTATTCTGACCTTTATAAGTTTCCACGGCCGCCACATGTTTAAAGGTATGCCCTTTTTTGCGCTCAAAGGGAAACGTCTGATACCGTTTCTTCAGGTCAGGTGACGTCTGGACACCTGTGCTCCTTGTGACATTAGGAATCGATCTGCGAGCAGGGACAGTCATGTATTTGCGGTACGCCACTTTGTATGACATTGGCTTGCCACTTTTCCCTGCTGCTTGCAACTCTGCCTCCCTTTGCTCATTCTGTGCCTCACAGATGTCCTTGAAGCGTACTTGCAAGGCCTTGTTTCTCTTCCTCACCTGTCGATTGGCTTCCAGGGAATACTTTACCTCCAGCGCCAGCGACGTGGAGGGCATGGGTGCTGCCTCCGAGTCAGACTCTGAGTTGGTGAGCATGCATTTGCCACCCTCCTTGCTCACCATGTTTCCTGAGAGGCATAGAGAAAAACACTGTTAATCATCAGTAATGAGGGGCTTAGACAAAGACCCTTGCCTGACTATTACATCCCACTCGATAAAACACACATTCTCTCTTAGCTTAGGGAGAAGGGAGGAAACTGTGTAATTAAATACACTAAAGGTATTTGATTAAAAAGAACTTTTATCAGACACTTCACATTAACAATTTTCAAGGAATATCTTGGAAAAGTTGAGGTTGATATTTGATATACTTTCTTTACTTTTAGAACTAAAGGTGTAGCTTATTAGTTATGGAAGTCAGTTTTTCATATGCATGTGCTGCATATTTCTTTTTCTAAGAAAACCCTTTTTATTTCTTTTTTTTATTGCCAGATTTCGTGGATCTTTTATGCTCGGCAGTTATTTAGTGTTTATTTACTGAAACACGACTTGGTTTATGGTGTAAGGATTCCCCAAGAATTATCCTATCAAATTTCCATGATTCATTTAATCGCCTCTGTGAAACTAATAACTCTAGTTTTAAGATGATTTTCTTTCCTTTATCACTGCCAGTTAAAGCGTCTTTCATAACGACTTCCTCCTCTTCTTATCCCACTTTCTACATTCATGAGTATCTGTCTCTTTCTTTGTTTTCGGGCTTTTGCAGTTGTTATCAGTCACTGAGCTTACAATATATAAAGGTGCTGTCTGAGGTTTCTTTCTGTGGCTTATTAGGTTCCGCATTATTCTTCACTGCCTCACCTTTTCTGATCATAGTTAATAATGAATTCCCTGAATATAAGAATATAAGTGTCTTTTCTAAATTAACTGAGAAAATGCTAAGAAAAAAGCGGAGGTGACATCTGCAAACAGACAAATCTTTGTCAGAACACTGTACAACAACCCTCTGAGGAGAAACAAGCGGAGATAATGAATTATCTTTCCTTAGTACCACAGGTATGGTAGTGGGATCGTGACTCTGCAGTGTGCCTCTGAGGCTCTGACAGAAATATATTTCACCTTCTGCCTGCCGATTTACAATAAGGAAACGCTCCACACACTCATATAGATGCTGAATCAGATAGGCCAATTATCCTTCTCAGCTTATCTGCCATGACTGTTCTCTGTCACCAGCAAACGACTTCCTATTTCAAACCTGTCTGTTTACTTAGCTGGGAGCTATAGAATGAACAGTTTTTTTCCCTTCACTGTCTTCTTCATCACCATCATCTATCACCCTGGCTCTGTAATATTAACTTAGCATGCTGAGTCTCTGGCTCCATTTGGAGACACCTACTTTTGACTGTCTCACCTAAAATCTAACTTAACAGTCTTGTCTACAGACATTACAGTGTCATCTATAAATATAATAATTTTACATAGTGGCATAATCATTCAGTCATTTTACACAAAAAGTGCTCTTGCAATCTCCTGCATCCTCCAAGCAAGAAGCCTGCTCCTCCCTACGCTGAGCATGATAATTTACAGTTTTGCTGTGAATGATACGTTACTCGGTACGTGCCAATACCCGTTCTTCAGACTTGCCTGTTTTGTTTGTCAGATATATCATGTCATATGTTATAATTGCCTTGTCATGTTTGAACAAAGTCATCATGGGCATTTTTCATAAAAGAAACGGATATTTGAAACTAGAAAAATCATTGTAGACAGATTGTAACACTTCTCTTGAAACTGGTCAACCCTCCTCTAGTTATGTCATTGGGAAGTGAGAGCAGCATGCCCATATAGACAAGTTTGAGATGGCAGCTTTCTCCTGTGCAAACAGATGTCTGCTTGATTCTCAACAGATGGGTAATTTCTGATGTGACCAAGTGACCAGGGAACACAATCTAACACAGTTTTTGTTGAAAATGTCTAGAATCCCAACACAGGGCACATTAGTAAACTACAGAAATACTCCATTGTTAAGGTACGCTTCCCACTTTAACAGGGGCATATAGTCAGTTTCTTTTATATACAGTACACCCTTCAAGAGCAGATTTTATAAAATGCTCTACAATTAAAGACAAAAAAGCAAATAAGAGACAACAAAAGACAATAAATGCAGACAACTAGATAAAAACGTAAGGGGGGAAAAAAGTGATGCAGGATGTGAGAGATAGCTCTCCCTGCCCCTCATGCAAAGGCAGAGCAAGATTGCCTCATAATTCTCCAGCATCAAGAGCAGAATGTCAAAGCCTATCGATACTACAGTCCCCCTTTTAAGAAAGGGTTTCCATAACCCTTCCCACAGAAGGGTTTAAAGTTTGGTGCCACAACGTACAACCAGAACCATTTAAAAATCATAAGAATAATAGTAGTAACTTTATTTGTATAGCATTTTTTAAGACACATAGTTACAAAGTGATAGATACACAATGAAGTGTACATGTCCGAGTATATAGACACACAAACGTATGGACTTATATACACAGGTCCATACAGACATTAGATTTGAACTATAGCCAAAAATAATGAGTGAAAGATTAAGCAAATGCTAATGAGTTTTCAGCAGCTGATTCAGCCAACCTGATGGGTTGAGGAAGTTTATGAGCTACAACCTCAAAAGCCGTGTAGGACTTTATGTTATTAATAAAATTTTTAAATGAATTCTGAATTTCACTGGAATACAGTGAAGGGAAGCAAGAATAGGGGTGAATAGGTGTGAGTGCCAGCTAGTTTTTGTTGGCAGCTTAGTTGCTGCGTTCTGCGCCAGCCTACGTGCATGTGACAAATGAGTTACAGTAATCAAGACAGGAGAAAATTAAAGTTTGTACTAAAAGTTCCAGATTATTGTGTGCCAGTAAATGTTTCAAACAACACTGGTTGAGCTTTGAGATGTGAAATTCAAAATTCAGATGCTGGTCAAAATACCAAGGTTCTTAGCAGATGATTTGATATTGCTGGTGTAATGACTGAACTACTTAGAGAAACTGTCAGGGCCGAACACAAGAACCTCAGTTTTGCCAGGATTGAGGAGGAGGAAATTTGAAGACATTCAGTTAGTAATGGCAAAAACTCTTGGCAATCTGTCTACACATGTCTGAGACTTTACTGGAAGGATAGAACGCCATTGTTTCCAAAGGTTTCCCTCCTTTGGTGTTTTGATGATGGTCGTGTAGAGAACTAACAAAATGTGCAAAATTCTGTATAGGTGTTCAAACCGGTTGAGATCTGGTGACCATCGAGGGTAAAGCATATAATTTACAGCTTTTTTCTTTCTTTTTTTTTAAGCATTCAGTGACTTACTGACACCTCTTATCCTGTGGGTGGATTTTGTATTGATTTGCAATGACTCTTTCCTCTAAGAGGTACCATGCTAGTGAAGTACCCCCCAATAGCACAACAGACCCAAGGGCGCAGGCTTCTCTTTAATTTGTTCTCTAGGCTTATAGGTACAGTACAGGAATCATTAGTTCATTATAGAATAAACCCCTGTGTCAGAAAAACAATACAGTACACGGTTTGTGTAATAGCTACAATCATACCATACAGTATATTTATACAATATATTTTTTTCAGTCCTGCACTCATATGATACTTGTCATGTCATCTGATATTTTTTACTACATTTAATAAACTATTTAAATTCTTTTTTTGCTTTATTTTTAAATACTTTGTTATATTGTTGTTGCTGTTAATATAATATATATGGATAAAGTATATTTTATCTTCTTTTATACAGTGTGTGGAAAGTATCAAGAAAATATCAAGAAAAATCCACTGAGATTTTAAAAAGCAAAGTGTTTAGTTACCAGTGGAAACACGTGTTACCATAAAAATGTCCATTTATAGTAAGTCTAAATCACATAATGGCTCTTAACCCCCTTGTGATGAGCTTGATTGAGCTGTGAACATTCAGGGACTTAAAAGAATATAAAGTGGAAGAATCAGTGCTGCATACAGCCCTTTTCAGTAATCCCCCCCCCAAGTTATTACCCCGTTTATCCTGCATTTGAAGACCTGCAGTTGAAGAAAGTCAGATAATATTTTTTCATTCTTTTGGCTGCTTGACCAGGTTACGTTTATTCCCAGAATATATCTGTTTGCTAGCTTGGCTGTGTTCCATCACTGTCAGGAGACCTCTCCATGTTTGTTCAGTGGATGACATTTTCAGAGAGAGTTTAAATTGCTAACCTACATTCCCTCTCTCCAAATGAGGTCAGTAAATACTTTGGTGGTATTAGCTAGGCTGAAATTAAACATTATATTTAATATGTGCAAATTTATGTTTGATTACATTTCAAGATGTCACCCTGTTCTAAGCCATTAGGTAGGAATGTAGTTTGTCAGCACAAACGGCAACAGTGTTGTCTCTCGATTACTCTCTAGCCTTCCTTTCCTATGTAGAGGCACAACAATGTGTACAGTTTTGTGATATTGTATCATATTCACATTTAAATTTGATCTTATTTGACATGTCAGCACTGTAGGCTGAATGATGTGTTCCTGGCTCCCCATATCTGATTTGTTACCCATTGAGCGCAGACACGGGTGACTGTAGCAGCACTCGTATCTCCCCTCCGGCTGGAACACCACCCTCTGGCCTCTTGCATAAACAGGATGATTCAGCACGCAAAGCTGTGACAACTGCCCCTTTTTATATGGTGGCCCTGGTCTTTTTTTTTTCCTATTTAGAGGCAAGTTGGTGAAGTGAACTGACCCACTATTTTCTACCCAGACCAAAAAACAGACCTCACAAGGTCATATGCGCATAGCAAACCACACTGACATGTTAATATTTGACCTGGTTTTAGCAAAGCCGCTGTCATGGCTGTCATGCTGGCCTTATAGGTCACTATTTGTGGAATTTCTAGGGACACAATCACATTTGGCCATGAAGAGAGCCTGTTGAATACTGCTATTCTGGGGGCAATATTTTTCTCTTTAGCCATTAAATTAAGTTCTGTAATAATTTGAGGACAATCCAGGTTAGTGCAGTAATGCAATTCAGTATTGTTTAAGAGAAGTGGTATGCTCAGAGCACATCCTCATTTACACAGTGCACCTTGCATTAAAGAATGGAACCCCAATATTTGCATTATTTTAAACTTTAGACACTTTTTTTATGAATGGCAGTTTCCTAATTATTCTTTTGCTTTCTGGGAGGACATTGTAAAAGGTGGAAATTCTGTGTCCTGATTCAACCTGGGGATTGAATGTTTACCCTAAGTTCTAGCCTGATTAATTTTGTTTTATCACTTCTGCTCCACCGACAGGAAAATTCATTAATATGGTATGCATCACAAAACTGGTGAATTGATTGAATGCTGGAAATGCAGCTATACATGTCAATTAGCTTCAGCAATGTAAACATCCTTTCTTGTTTAAACATTTAATGGTGTGTTTCTGTTTTGGGATTTCCAATCATACAGTCTTTTACATTACAACTAAAACATATACTCAGAATAGAATGTAAAAATATTTTCCTGGCAGCTTAGAACAAGTAGTATAACTCCAAGCTATTTACTCATATACTGAATGACTATATCCTTTTACTCTGAGATTGTGGGGCTTTTGTGAGAAATATTAATGTCTACAATACAATGAGTGTTCTTCCATCTATGTGGCAATGATTTAGGAATGGCCTGCTCATTTTAGTGTGAACTTGCATGCACAGAACTCAGACCTCCACCCCATTCAGCACCTTTGGGATGAACTGGAACGCCATCTGCGAGCCAGGCCTTGTCACCAAGCAACATCAGTGCCTGACCTTGCTAGAGATCTCATGGCTGAAAGGCAGTTTATTCCTCCAGCCATCTTCCCACATTTTATGAAAAGCCTTCCCAGAATACCAATAGTACTTTATGGACTTTTATGGATGTAATATACATTAGTGTGTGTGTGTGTGTGTGTGTATATATATATATAATTCCATAGTATATTTTTTCCATAGTAGTTAATCTGTTACTATCATTAGCATTACTTTTTGAGTTAGAGACCATATGAGCTGGAAGTTCGCTGTTGTACTAGCTGATAAATAGAAGCATTGCAGTTTTACGCTATTAAAGCTCATTGTGATCTTGGAGGCTGCTTGAAGACATGAGTGGCAGTGTCATCACAGTCATGGACATTTCAAACTCTTTAATCTAGTCTCATCTATTCCTGCTTTGTTTTCCTCTTTTTTTCCTCCACTGTCATAATTATACAGGGCTTAGTAGTGTTTTGCAAATTCTTTGATCTGCCTCTTAAGAGCAGATGGATTATGCAGTAAAAAGATTGTGCTGGTAAGGTTATTTAACACTGTGGGTTTATTGCTGGGTTATTATTTTCTGTCTCTTTGTGCTGCAGCTTGTGAGCAGGCTTGGGTGCAGCCATGCTCCTAGAGTGTGATGTGAGGATAAGTGATGGCTGGATGTTTGACTGTAAATCAGTATTGAGGGATAATATTAGGACAGTGCATTTTGCTGGCATCACATGCAGGAAATCTTTTGTATGTTAATGGTAGCTTACTGCTTTGGCATGGCACTAGAAATGGCTGGATTTTATGGGATTGGTTTCAAGCTGTTTTAACTCAAAATGATTACTTTGTTACCATGGTTTGGTTATTCCTCTAGAGGGAGGGTCCACTTCCAGTCAGTAAAAGGTTGGTCACTTTAATCCTATGGTGTTGTATTTCTGTCTTGATGGGAGTGGTGGACTAATGCCCCCTTCAAAGCGTAGTATTAAAGGCATGTTTTACCCTATCGCTTTTCACTCCTGGTTACAAATCACGTTTAGTTCCAGGATAACTACAATTTCATCCATCAGCTTGGATAACATAACTTGGCTTAAAAACAGATCTTCTTAAGCTGGTCAACAAACCAAATGGATGATTTAAAATGATTTAGCTTACTCAAATAGTAATGATAAAAATATCATAACTGTGGTATTTGTTTTGATGTCAGAAGCCTCAAACTGTGACAGAACCAATCCAGATTTACTGTTGATCCACGCTAATCACAACATCCTTATTTTATATTTCTGCCATAAAAACAGCTTAAAAAACTTTTTGCAATACATATTTTGCATATACATGTCTTATTTTCATGCATTTAGATTTTTATTGCTTCCACTTAATGATTCCAAAGTAAGACATTGGATACACATGGTTTAAAAAAAACTTAGTAGTAGACATAGTAGGCATCCCAGGTCTTAGAATCTGTGTTGTGTACATCATTATTTTTTTTTTCCTCTGCTGAGTATGGTGCTAGGAATAACTCTCATGAAAGAACATAGTGTACTCTATACCGGCCTGCTGCTTATGTGGATCTTCTTATCCTCGGCCTGTAGCCTCCAGACTTTGTATCCTAATTATTTTTTACTCACTCTGTCCCTGCTGAATTGAAGTTAGTTGGCTGTGCGTGGTGCACTTGTGCTCAGGTGGGTTCTTGGGACCTTGATGAATTCTCAGGAAGTCTGTCTATACGTCACAGGCTAATGTAGAGGGAGATGAGACCTCAGGAAAGGATGTATACTGCAGAGACTGCCTGGTCTAATCAGAATGCATCATCACTTTCCTTTTTTTCTTTATCATCTTTCTACATAACATTATATCTCTTCTTTTTGTTAACCCCCATTTTTTGTACTTGTCTTCTCATTGTCTTCCCCTTTGTTGCTTTCTCTGTGTGTTACGCTGTCCCTTTGCCTTCTAGACACACTGAGGTTTCAAAGCTGATGGGTAACTAGAGAACTCCCCTGCTGCTTTCACATTCCTCATTGTCATTCCTAGCAAAGAAAAAAATGCCCACACATATACAGAACTACACATGAAGATGGAAAAGACTAGAATAAACAGGTGCAGATAGAAAGAATATGGTTTTTTTTTACTGTGCTTGGATACTGGAAACTGAATGTGGGTAAAATAGAGATAGAAATGAAAGGAAAAGATGAAACCATGGAGAAAGATCCATCAAGAAGAACAGTCAGAAACCACAGAGGAAACAACAGCTAAAGCCATTCTGTCTTGTATCATTTGGTCAGCTCAACTGAATCTTAGAAATACTGTGAAGACAGCAGTAACATCAAAGCAGTATCCCAGAAACTGAAACTTGATATAGTCTTTGAAGAAAGTTTTTTGTTTCATGGATTTTTACATAAAAAGAAAGTTTTGTGGGTTTAAAGTTCACAGCATTGAAATAAGACAAACAAGTTGATTTGAGTAACAGTTTGAATATCTTTACAGTAACTGTTTGCATGACTCATAACTGATAAGGTAATGACTATATCCTTGTGACATTTGTGGTTATGGTAGTTGTTCTGGATACAGCAGAGAGCGTGCTGTTCACATTCACATAAAGTCTTCCAAGTAACATAACAACAGACCCTGCCCTATGACCTTTCCCTGCTTAGATCAGTAATTGGAGTTAAGAAATTGGATTTTGTACACACACACACACATATATATATATATATATATATATATATATATATATATATATATATATATATATATATACACTCTCTAGAGACTCTTATACA
>VUQS01031657.1:16799-39334 GCA_015108495.1 Heterochromis multidens | reverse complement strand
AGGTAAAAAAAAAAACCCCCCCCCCCCCCCCCCCCCACACACACACACACACGACTATGCAGACATTCTCTTAACACACAAACACATCCTCTCTTTACTCTCACAGACACACGTGAATGACCCATGACCCAGCTATGCACACACACATGCACACAAATATATATATACACACAATCAGGCAGTGTGTTTAGCCCTCAGTGTCACAGGCTGTGAATTTAATATTGATTCCATAAAGTAGTTTCAGTGTAACATGTCACAGCACGTTAATGTCAGCGCAGCGAGCCGGACAGAGAGGAGAGCAGCTAGCACGCAACGCTGCGGGAGAAACAGAGGGGGTGAGAGGGGGAGAGGCCTGGTGGCAGGAGGAAGGATAGAAGCGCTGCGAGAGAAGAGAAAGCATGCAAGAGAAAGAGTGGGAGAAGAGATGGCGTTTAGAATGGAGAAGGCAGAGGTAAGACATAAGAGAGATAGAGTAGAAGGGGAGGAAAGACTGAGATGTGGAGAAAAACAAATCTAAAGACGAAGCAGATGACGAAAAGGGAGATGGGACTGGAAAATGGTCAGATGGAGGAGGAGAAGATTGAGAGAGGTTGGAGAGCATGAAGTGAAGAATGAAGAATAAAGAATGGGAGAAGAGAGGAGAGAAATGCTGGCATGAGGGAGGGAAAATGAAGAGAAGGGAAGAAGGGAGGAAAAGGGGAAGGACAGGAGAAAACAAGAGAGGGAAGAAGGTATGGAAAAGAAACAGAGAACATGATGCAGGTGAGAAAAGGGTGAAGAAGGAAGTGATGAAAGGGATAGAGGAAGAGTGGTGAAGAAGAAGCTGGAAAACAGGGGGTGTACAAAGGAAACAGAAGGGAAATTAAGCCAGGAGGACACGTAAAAAAGTAAGTGGGAATAGAGCAGTGAAGAAAAGGAAGGAGGGGAAGAGGTGGAGCAATGAAGAAATCATGAAACAGGAAAAAGAAAAGAGGAATCAAGGAGAAGGTGATTGACAATAGATAAAAGTGTGAGAAAAGAGAAACAACGTAAAGGAAAAGGAGGAAAGCATGAAGAAGGTGGTGGTGTGGAGTAGGGAGGATAAAAAGGGTGAGAGAAGTAAAGAGGCTAAACAAGGAGAGTGACGGAGGAGTGTAGAAGGAGGAGGAGAGAAGGAAACAGAAGAATTTTAGTAAGAAATCGAGGAGGGAGGAATGTTACGGAGGGTGTGTGGCTGTACTAACAGCACATCTCTCTACATACAAACACTCTGTGATCCCCCAGGCTTTAATTCAATCTGTAAACATGTCTGTATGTTTGTACATCAGGGAAACTTATCCACACACCATCATCCTACTCTGACTAAGAGTAGGATGAAACCAGTGTTTCTAATCATTTTGAAGAAACTTGAATAGAATAGATTTTTTCTTTTAAGGTCTTTTTTAATAACATAACTGCAAATGTTTATTTTTTTTAATTAAAAATGCCAAGAAGGGATCAGCAACCCTCATCAAAAGTGATGACATTTTGTCATTTAGACATACACTTTTATCTTTATGTTTGTCGTCACGTCATTGACACAAACCCATGGTGACCTGAGCCAAAGCACCCCACTCCGACCCACTACCCTCATCTTATGGATCCTCCAGACCACTCAAAGTTCTGCTTGAAACTGTATTCTGTTTATCATAAAATGTTTTCCCATCTTATGAGAAACTGCAGGTTTTTCCTCATTATAGTTGTGAAGATAAAGCTACAGATATTTCAAAGGGAGACTTCTATGCTTCTTGAGGAACACTAAGGATATCCTTGCAAAGCTGAATTTCATGGGATCAGCATTGTTAAAAGGCTGGCAGTCAGAATACTTATAGAACAAACCACCTCCTCCTATTTCCATATGAATCTTTTTTTTTTTTGGTGCCGTGGAAGCAAGCTCTAGGATGTAAGCCTGACTTGATGACTTGATAATGGCTGCATCTACAACTGGATCTTGTAATAATACAAAGGACTCCAGCAGGTGTCCACTGGAGAACATCACCTGCAGGTCTTTCATTTTTGCCCTGCATACCTTTGCTGTCCTTGAAGGCAGAAGTGTTCCGGGACATTAAGCCCCCCATTGCCTGGTTGATAAGCCATTCAGCATGAGCTGCCCACTTTTCCTGGCTCCAGTTTTAGATGGCATGACATTTAGTCATGAGTCTCACCATGAGCAGGGTGACGAACAATCAGAGCTGTTGTTTCCTTTCTGCCTCAGTGGTCATCTCACAACCTGGAGAGACAGAAAGACCAACAGATGCTGTTATTGTTCCTTGTTGGTCCATTTTGAGCTCAGAGACTTTTCAGATTTTCCAGATCCAGGATACTTGTCTCAGAAGTATTTTTGAAAGTTTCAGATATAGTGCTTGTTAGTTGTGGAATCAGACTGGTTTTCTGACTAAGCAATCCTTAGTTGCATCTTTTTTTTGGTTTCACTCTTAAACTGGTGTGCAATGGAATTTGAAAGACTTCCACAGATTTGAAAATTACAGTAACTATAGCACACACACACTAAAAATGTAATGATTTGCCTTAAGCAGACTTTTTTTCACACTCATATTTTTTATACTGTAATGAAAAATAAGAGTGTGTTTGAAACACACACACACATATTACTGTGCAGACTTTCCTCATCAGTCTTCAACCCTCATTGAAACAGTGTGACTGGGTTGGAGGTAAAAGTCATGGTCAGTTCAACTGCTGCAAGGAAAAACAACACAGACATGAGAGACAGATTAACACACCATCACATGACCCTGAGTCTATGTGTATGTAGTTAGCCTCATGGAGTTAGCTCACCCACTGTGTGAACTCTTCTCTTCATTATCTGAACTTGATGGCATTTAAGCCCCTTTCAGACCTGCCTCCATGTTTATTAATCTGAAGGCAATTTAAACATGCCA
Source organism: Heterochromis multidens (assembly GCA_015108495.1). Lineage (NCBI taxonomy): Eukaryota > Metazoa > Chordata > Actinopteri > Cichliformes > Cichlidae > Heterochromis > Heterochromis multidens. Next base: position 36,416 of record VUQS01031657.1, on the reverse strand, counting down.
TTGTCACATCTGGGTAAAAGCTGTTATGTAATAGTGACAGAAAATATAACACTGTGAAAAAAAATCTGTAACTTAACAGAATTTTTCCTATATACAGAATTTTCCTGTTATTTTTAAATACATACATTTTTTTTCACATAAAGACTGTAAAAATACAGTCACTAATTAAATTATATTAAATAAATAAGAATTAACTAGTTTAACACTACAAATACATTTCTAAAATTTGATGCAAAGATTGAAAATTAAAAGTAAAAGAATTATAGTTTCTGTAATTTTGTTGGTTACATGTTCGGAAGAATGAATTGTTTATTTTTTTTAAGTAGAATTTTTTAAAGTATTTTATAAGTGTATAACATATACAAGAACAAACATTTTCAAAATAAAGTTTTTATCATTGACCACAGCTATAATTTCACAGATGGTGTATTTTGTAGTAGTGTGTCTTTTAAAACTATTGATGAAAACTGGCAAAATTCCAGAAAACTAATAATAGAAATCTATATTCTGTATAGATTTGTTCTTAATGTATTTACAAATTTAATCAGTTTGAACAATAAATGTTAAATGTCTGTAAAATTACAAGTTTGTATCAGTAAAAATACAATTATTATAATTTAATATCATTTTACACATACTTTTCTAATAAACTTATGTAATTCAAAAAATATCAAAATATTTTTGTATTTTGTGGTTTTTTTGTTATACAAAAATATCAGCAAAATATGAAAGGGTTAATTCAGGAACATTCTGCAACCAATGAGATTTTGTATCTTAGTTTTAAACAGATACAAGAGGTGTAGGGTAGGCACTCTGTTTTGCAATGTCAATCACAGTTAACTTTCACATCTGCAAAGATGCAGAAAGGAAACAGATGATACACAGCAAGGCTGTTGTGTAGGGGACAGTGTGGAAATTTGGGAAGAGAATGCAAAGACTTATTAAATAGCCTGCAACAAGGGAAAATTTCAGGGAAGTGAAAACCATTTATAGGTTGAACCAAGTGAAAGAGGACAAATGGACCTTATAAGAACAACCAGTGTGTTTACTTTCAGATAAGCACAATGAAACATTCATTGCTGTAAATATAACAATATCTAACTTTGAGGGAGGAAAAAAGACCATTCACAGTCAAAGCAGCAGCCAGAACGGTACACATTGCATCTGCAAGGCAAGTATACCAAATTCAAGCATTAAGTAGCATTAGCTTGATAATATACCACACTGCCTTTACTCCAAATTGGTACTAAATCTCTATGACTAGTAATACTGCATATACTTAACAGAATTGTCAACTAATTACCAGTTGTATAGCAGGTTGCAAGTCTCACTTCAGAAATTACAATGCTGTCAGGTGTCATGTTTACCATCATCACTGGAAGCCATCTTCATTGCTCATTTTTAATAATTTAGAGTTACCACTTAACCTAAACTCTTCAGACATACACACTACTCTCATACAGGAATAACATGAGGACTCCCACCACAAACATGCTCTTTGAAAATTAAAGGATTCAAGGATTTTTATTGTCATTCCAACACATGTACTCACATGAGGTGAAACTAAATTTTGCACTCAGGTCCTGGTTAAAAGCCAACAAGAATGAGAACACACAAGAGCAATATATACAGAAATAAGAAAACATACAGTGACATTTAGTATAAAAAGAAAATACTAAGCATAAATCAGAACGTTTTCAAAAAAGAAATGTGTGGTGGAACATGCAAAAACAAGTGGTTTCTTGTGCTTATTACTTTTAGCTGGGAACAGCAGAGACTTCAGACCAGCACCATAACCAGGCTTTCAAAGTATTTCATGACTATTGGGGTGAGGGCCACTGGCTCATAGTCATTCAGGCTTGTCACTGTGGACTTTCTGGGGAAGGTAATGATGGCAGTCTTAAGAGAGGTAGGTACTGTTGCCTGTGTGAGAGAGGTGTTAAAGGTGTCAGTCAGCACCTCCAACAGCTGATGTGCACAATCTCTCAGTACCTGTATTGTTGGAGCCTGCAGCTTGTCGGGGGTCAGTCCTCTGTAGGACCTGCCTCAATTCTGCTGACGTCAAGCTGAAGGGCAGTTCACCTGGTGTTGGGGTGATTCTGGTGCAGGGGGAGTTGAAGTCCTTGAAGCGGGAGTAGAAGTTATTAAAAGTATCAAACAGAGATGGGTTCCTGGGATATTGTACATCTTTGTTGTCATAGTCAGTGGTTCACTTAATGCCTTTCCACATCACCAGACCTGAATGCAGTCTTTCAGGAGAGTCTTTCAGGAGAGATTGGACCTCTGCATTCAGCCAGGGTTTCATGTTTGGGTAGATGGTTATTGTCTTGGTGGTGGTGACCTGACCTGGTGGTGATCTTCAATACACTTGAAGAGGTAGCTAAGGACAGTAGATGTATAAATTCACATTATTTTCCCACTTTTATTGTTAATGTATGAAAAAAGTATGTTAAAGTGGAGTGCACATTTAATTTTTGATTACTGATTGTTTTTTGTATTAAATTTGACAGACGCATTTTCAAGATAAATCCCAGCAAAGGATCAAACGAGGAGAAGAACATTTCCAGCAAGCGACTGGCGGTCAGTCTTTCCCTGATAGCAAAACCTGTGAACCTGCTCTCATCTGTGAAAACAATGGGGCGCCAGTGGTGGACCTGGCAGTTCTGGTGTTCTCTGGGGAATGCCAATCGATCTGCATGGGTCTTCGCTGTGAGCACAGGCACCATTAATGACGTTGGGCCCTCATGCCACCCTCGCAGAGTCTGTTTCCGACAGTTTGGTCAGAAATGTGCACGAATAGTCCACTGGACGTCATTGTGTGGAACTCTAGCAGTTTATGCCCTGTACCTCCTTGCACAAGGGAGCAGATACTGGTCCTGTGGCTGGGTTGATGCCTTTCTACAGCCCTGTGTCGCTCTCCTCCTGTAATGGCCTGTCTCCTGGTACCTCTACCACACTCTTGAGACTGTGCTGGGAGACACAGCAAACCTTCTTGCAACAGCACATATGAATGTGTCATCCTGGAGGAGCTGGACTACCTGTGCAATCTGAATGTGCTGCAGGTACTGTCTCATGTTACTATTTGTGACAAGGATACTAACAAAAAGCAAAACTCGAGAAAAATCAGTCAGGCGGTATAAGGAGAGAGCAGTGGTCTTTGGGCACCTTTCCTTGAGGATGGGTAACGGTTTCATCTGTTTCACTGTGAACTATACCTGGATTGAAACACAGTGTTTCTGTCTATAAATGGCCAAACTTCTTGATGTGTCTGTAGCACTAGGGGGACTTGCTATGTGTGGTGTAATTCTTTTAGGGTACCCTTGTTTTAATTGCTACATGAATGATTGTTTAAGAGTTATCATTGTAAAACTAAATATCATCATGCTACAATTTATGTCACACCGTCAAAGACCAAATGTTTCCTTGTAGTTTTAAATGAAAAAAATTTATATGAAATTTTATTTGAAGTGGTCTTACAGTAGCAGTAGTTTTTTTAAAAAAAAAAAATTACATTTAAAATGTTTTTAAAGATAAATATTGCAAATCAAAATGTAGTAATGCTGGATTACAGCAGTATTATGACATTATTAAAAAAAGTAAAGCTAATATTTTAAAGCTATTATTTTAATAAAGTAACTCCATTAAGTAACCATTAGATATACAAGACTTTCTTTAGATATGATTTCACATAATCAGTTTGTACTTGTCTTGATGCATGCTCAATAATCCAGGTAAGGAAATCCCAGAAAGCTGAATCTGTTCATCTGGATGTAACGTTTTCAGTGGGAGAAACGTTTCGTCACTATCCAAGTGACTTGGATAGTGATGAAACGTTTCTTGATTCAGTCTGTTGATTCAGTCTGTAATAAAAAAAAACCAATATATTGTAACTGCAATAACATTTTCTGCACATTTAAAATAAAAAGGTAAATCCATTAAATTTATATGTGAGATACCTTTTTAACAGTAAAGATATATTATACAAAAATAAAAGATTTTTATGTTACATGTAAAAATAAGGATTATAGGTGATAAAATCATAAACAGTAGATTATTGTAATTATAAACCCATTTACAACAGTATTTTGACTTTGTTTATGGGTGGTATAGCATTTTATTACAAAAAAATTTGGATCAAATGTACAAGATTTTTCATATAAGATTACATAATAAAACTCAAATAGTAAGAGTATTTTTCTGTAATTTTAAGTCTGATAATTTGTATTACAGCAGTGTTTGACCATATTATTAGGTAGTTTGTTTTTACACATGCAAATATCTTTTATTTAACATAAAACATTGCAAAAAGACACAAGATATTACGTAAATTAAAGCTATAAAAGTGTATTTTAATTATGGAAAATTTCCATATTTTTACATGATGGTAAATTTCCATTATTTTACTGTATTTTTCTGGTGCCCCAGATGCTGGAATATTACAGTTAACCTTTTAGTTACCCTTAAACATAAAAAGAAAGAAATGTGATTATTACAACCAGTGTCTCTGTGTTATTCAGTGCTTATGCATCTTCAGATATTATAAAACAGGCAGCAAAATTTCCCCTTTAGAATGTTAAATGACAAAAAGATTCTCAGGATGGTCATTAGATTTAGGCTTGTGAAAATAACCCAGAGTTCCTAAAGTAAGAGCTGGCAATAACTAAAAATAAAAGCATATACAATAAACCACCACAAAATTTCTAAGGCACAAAGAAAAACTGCTGACCAAGTCAAGTAAAACAATCAACTTGCATTTTTTGTGTATTGTATGTTTAAAAGTTACAGGAAGTTTTCAACAGTAGTTTGAATCTAATATAAGTTTGAAAATAGAATTCTAATGAAACCTTTATTTATGTTATGTACAAGTGTATCTCCTATAATGGTTGCCGTTGACATTTACTTCTAAAAACTCATTTCTTAATTTTGTGAAAAAAATATATTCAATAAAGGTCAGATTGAAGTTTGAAACAGTGTAGCTAATTCCATTCTTTTACCCTCTAACACACCTGTCACACATTCAGGTGTACAGAGATTCTGCACCATATCTTTGCAGTAAACTTATTTATATTAGATTATATAATTATATTAACTAACTAACTAAAAAAATACATACATAAAACTAAATAAAAAAAATTTTTAAACAAGAACTTTGGCAAACTTTTATACATTTTTACTTAGTACTGTTACTTGAAGTTTCTAACACAGAGAAAACACTTCTATGAACTTCTTTGAAGTTTCAAAGTTTTTGAAACAAGTTGGGAGCATTAAATTCAAAATGAACATATTTTATTCCAAGAAAATAAAATGTATTAGCATCAGTTATGTTGTCTTATTACTATTTTCAATGATTTGCAAGCAATTCAGTTCCATTTTATATTGCATGCCAACTGCAGGGTTATAATAATAATAATCATCATCCTCATCATCGTCGTCATCATCATCATCATGTAAAATAGAAATAAATAAAATAAAATGTTTGACATGATCAAACATTAACAAACATGAGGAAGGTATTCATGTTATTACTACAGTAAACGTTTTTCTATCATTTCTGGGGCAGATATTCCTGCTGGGATTTCAGTTCAGACTAAAGCCTAGATTTATGCAGCCAGCCAGCCAGCCTGTGCACACACACACATACAAAATACACACACAAGCTCTTGGTGAAGTAGATATTGTTTGACAATCTTGGTGATCGAGGCAGGAAAAGAGAAAGCCTCTCTCTCCTGTGTGGACTCTCTGCAGCAGCTTGTTGTTCAACACTGGAAAAGGAAAAGCTTGTATGTTTACAGTGTGTGTGACAGTCTCTGTGTTTATCTTGATCCTTGCCGTGTGTGTGTGTGTGTCTGTGTGTGTGAGTATGTTACACAAGGACTTTAAGTAGAATTTAAAAATGCTGATATCCTAAATGTTGCACAGTAAACACTGTTCGACAAATGCTAAAGTTAAAGTCTGTGCTGACCTAAAAATGGTGTGTATACGTATAAAAAAATTTGCATTAAAAACTGCTTCATTTCTCTGTACTCATTTCTCTGCTTTGTGTATTTTTCACATTAAGGATGAACATAAACTGTGAATGTACAGTTGCACATGTGCACATCCATGTTTGTAGCTGCCTGTTTTGTGTCTGAGCGTGAATGTACCTGCAGCACAGATGTTACTATGCTCGTGCGTCCTGGTGTGGTTGAAGCCAGTTAAGCGAGACTAACACAACCTTTCCTCCAGCCTCCTGATACTCATTCGTCCCCACCACGACATGAATCTTTCAGCTGAATCACACAGCTGTGCAAAATTACAAATGTTTGGGTAGATCAGCCAACAACTGCATGTAGAGGGGGGATATTTTTATGTAACTGGAATGCCATCCATTTCTGGGATTTTTTCTATTGGCACTAAATCGGAGCTCTGGGGTAATGTGGTAAGTGAATTTTGAAATAAGAATATTTCGTTATATGTAGGTTTTGGTTTGCAAATTTATTACTAATTTAAATGTTTTGTATTTTTGTTTGTTTGTTTTAATTCTTCTTTGTGGGTGAACTTAGATTCTTTACTTAAGTAAAGGTACTACTGCCACGCTGTAAAACGCTACTTTCATACTTCATACTTTCAAAACTAATTCTATTCATAGTGAGTAAAAAGGACAGCAGAATACACAAACAAAAACTGTTGTAACTAGAGCAGTACCTTTCACTGTAAATTCACCAAACAGACTAAGATGTGCCAAAAAGGAATTCCAGTCTTCTCCCTACAGGTTGTCACTGCATTTGCATGTTCACAAGGTGGGTCTGCCACATTAATTCCAAACCAACTAGTATTTACCAGAAACCATCCCCAAACTGAATCAGTAACAGCTGCAACATGAGAAAATTTCAAATACAATAAGTCTCTTTGGTCTCAATATTAAAAATAAACAACAACACACAACAAAAACACAACAATTCTACACTTATTTCATTCATTGTACCACTTATGTTAGTCTTTAAATGTACAATGCTATGTAACCTAATAAAAATGGCATTGCCAGTGTCTCTATGTCATTTCCATGAATTTAACTTATACACAGAAACTGCTTTTCTGAGCACTTGTTGTACCTCCTGGTTGAATCGAATTTTTATATAATATAATATAAGTGAACCTGAGCCAAATTCCTTGTTTGTGTGCACAAACTTGGCCAAATAAAGATGATTCTGATTCTGATTTTAATATGAAACATATAAGTTTATGTTCTCACAGCCCTGATCCATGCTTATTAAACAAAAACTACTAAATATATTTCCTGGTAAGAAAGCCTAGCATTAAACACATTGTATTGTTACATTGTAACCTTTAAACAACAACATTATTACCGTTAAACAAAATAATTAATTTCAGTTTTATAATGAGGTAATTGCAAATGTTAGCCTGATAGTAATCTCAAAATATGAAAACATCAACCATTATTATCTCATATTTATTATACCATTACTGTCACCATATTACCATTTTTTTTTTAACAATTTATTATATTTTTACCGTAATATTGCTATACTATTACTAAATGATGTAAATTGTTCTCTCCCCTTATTACGCTGTTATAGAAATTGGATTTTAGTTCTGGGTTATGACTTTGGTAATTACAGTGTATTTAAAAAAGTAGTAACACTTTATTAGCAAATTAAAAGTCCACTATCACTAGGTTGTTGCTTAGCTGCAATACACAGTGTCATCTAAATGGATATTTCTGATATAGCACATTAGTAAGGGTGGTTAACCCCCCCTCCCCCTCCCCTCGCCAACCCCAAGCTGGTACCTTAGAAGTTTTGGTTAATCAGACTGTCCAAAAATTAGTCACAGGATCAACTGTGTTCACTATTCAAACTGCTTCAGCGTCTTTCACACAGCTGCTGATTCTCTGGCAAATCTCTCACCAAGTGCCTTTTTTCAACAGTGAAATGATTATGCTGCGAACACAGTAACCCTTTCATCTTAATTCATATTTCATACTGCTAAATGACTCACATTTCAACACTGTTTGACACCTGAAACACTCTTGACAATGACAAAAATGTTACACCTCAAACTGAAGTACCACAATGCCAACGTTGTTCCTCCCTAATAATGATTAATTGTTGGATCTTATACTCAGCGCCGTTCATCTTTTGGGGGAGCTGCAGGTGCTAACAGCCGGAGCTAATTGGGGTGCCAAGCCAATTAGAGGCAGGAGAAGACTGACGGCATTAATGGTGATGAGGCTCATAAACCTGGCAGACCTGCAGAGACACAGTTTGAGTTGCTCATCTGCAAATACAAGAAGAAATGTCAGCGATGAAGACACAAGGGGCTGAGAATGAACAGACTGCTATCTGTCAGGTGTTTGTAAAGACACGGGAAACTACTTATTCAATACATTTGTCCTCTGTGGAGATCATCTAACCTTTTATATTAACATCCTGCAGCACAACACAGCCGATGTATTGAGGATTTTCAGATTGTGGACAAACCAACAGCTATCCAATTACAACAAGGATAAAAACAGTAAGAAGTAAAACTTCACTGCAGAACATGGCTTCAAAGTAAAATGTTGTGTGTGTTTGTGTGTATTTTTCTTTTTAAAAAAACAGGGAAGGAATAGTTCAGAAAGCAATCCCACATCCAATTAAAAAATTCTTCTGGAGCTTTTGACCGTAACTTACATATCCTTTTTCAAGCTCAATTCCTCAGCTGCAGCTGTTCGTAGTTTACCTTTAGGAACATCTTACCCATGTTAGCTTAGAAGCTCAAAATTGACTGCTGGTGTGACTCAAAGTTCTAGAAGAGCTCTTACAGAAAACTTACAGTGAAACAGCTTTGTGAAAAGCTGAACATCTTCTTAAGGGGGAGTATAAAGGCATGTCCAGTGAAATTTATTTTCATACCATTTTTGCTTAAACTTAAAGACATGAAAAGTAGTTAAAATATCTTATTATTCTAAAACACTTATGCTTCCATTCACTTTTTTTCCCACTTTTTTCAAAGCTAATGGGAAATATAGAATATATGTTCGGCAGAAAATGTCATGAAATGCTGTGTGGGGGACAAAGTTTTATGGACCCAAATTCAGGACTCTTGAGACAAGAAGAAACTAAACAAGCGTTAATGCTTCTTGGTCCAATATCAAAACGATAACAAGGAATCCAAACATCCAGAACATGCTTAGGAAACTCAGGGAAAGCAGACCAAGTGGAACACACTGACATGGACAGCATGACAAAGGACAAGGGGAGACTCAGACAATATATACACAAGATAAGGAGGGGAGAGGTGGGAAACACAGCTGAAACTAATCAGGGACAACAAGACGAGGGAAGCAAAACAAAATAGAAAGCACCAGAGACGCGTGACTGTCAAAATAAAACAGGAAGTAACTAAACAAGGAAACACCTAACACTTAGACGACGACTTGACAACAAAATACAACAGAACACTAAGGAAGCTAGATTAAACTCAAACACCAAAAGAAGTAAATACCAACCAATGCTCAAAATGTAAATAGAACCCAGAGTAACCAGAACTAAAGAATAAAGATCCAAAAAATTAAACCAAGGATACAAAACTCAAAACACTAGTCAAAGTCCCAGGACCATAACAGAAAATCTACAGCAGACAGGAGTGACCTAGTGTCTAAATAACTGAATTAGGGAAATAAAAATCTATTTTTTAAAAATTATCTTGGTTCATGGGGTTTTCCCAGTTTTTGAGGGACGCATTAACAGACTACAAGACCATCAAGTGGTACAACCATTTTCCCCTCATCAACTTGGAACTAGCAGTCATATTACAAGGTATACAAATCTTCTTCATGTGTCTTTATTTATTTGTAATGCTACATTAATTGATCACAAGCTAACTAAAGCTATTACTAAAGCTGGAGTAGGTGGAAACCTAAAAAAGAAAATGCAAGGCACAAAGATCCAAATGGGATGCAAACCTGAGTCTCCTGGCAGCTAAACCCATGACACCACCACCCCTCCAAACTTGATCATACAGACTTTGCTCTTAATGGTGAATATTGGAGTGGCTGGTGCGTCAAGGCACTGATGAAACAAGATCTTTTGTGTCATGGTGAGACACAGGCATCATCTGACAAAACAGTATTATCTCACAGTCTAGGATGAGAACATATTGTTTGGTTGATTAATCTGTTCCTCCAAAAATAAGTGGCCAAGGCGGATGCCACACTGTAACAAGGGAGCTGTGTTACTGCTGCATTAGACCTGCCGACCGAGAAAGGTAAGTGCTGAGGATAAACCGAAATGCACAAAGACAGCTGAGAATATTGTAATAAAAATGATTTCTGTGAAGTATATCATTCCTGTCTGCTTTCATTCCTCTATAATTAACTTTGCAGTTCTGTATTTTCCATACTGCTTTACTGGAGAGAAGGAAAAGAAAACTTCAGGAAAAGTGTAACTTTCCTCTCATGAATGCATGAACCTAACAGAAATGTCACACATTTTCTACTTTTTTCAGATTTCACTGGAGCTCTTTTAAAGACTTCACCTTGTTCCGCAGTGGGTTAACGGCACCAACTGGTGAATTATCACCAATTGCTGTTATTTGACACACAGCTGACAAACCAACTCCTAATATTCACATAACAGTAGTTGATGGAAATGGGCTTTCATATTTCTGATTAAAATTTGCTCTACATGTGGATGGAAACCCAGCTGTTGCTTTTTGAGGCATTTGTGCTTTGAGTATTGAATGTTCCTTTATACATTAAAGATAGAAATGTTGCACTCTTTACTCCACTGTGTTTGGCTGAAAGATTAGTGACAGTGTTCACACAATCATGAATCAGGAATATGAATCTAGACAGATATAACACTAACAGGACTACAGCTCAGGTGTAATTTCCGCTCCAGTGGGCATTTTTGCATAAGACTGTGTCTTCACCTTTTGTCTTCTGAATGTGCTCTGTGACACCTCAGTGTCATCCCCTACTCTTCAATCACCAACCTCACCCACCCCTCACCACACCTCTCTCACCCTGGGCAGTTGCTAGGCAACGGAGCCCTTGTATAATTCATTTACCCGCTGCATGCAAATATGTGGACAATTAACCACTTCTGTTTGCATAATAGATTTGGGAAGGAGGTGGAGGGAGGAGGTGTGGGGGTTGGGGGGGGCTATTTAACTCCCAGTTCATCTCATCCTGCCTGACGACACAAAGCAAACGAGTAGAGTGGGGGAGAGAGGTAAAGAGAAAGAGACCGAAAGAAAGAGAGAGAGAGCACCAAGCAAATAATTTCCACTCCCTCTCATCGCAATAACTGCAGCCTCAATACCTTCATTCTTTCTCTGTATTCGTTCTCTCGTCATAGAGAGAAAAGAAGAGGAGCGGGCCTGCAAATTACCCCCACTGCAACACACACCAAAAGTAGAAAACACACACTCGTGCACACATCCACACACGTGCACGCATGCAGAAACGTTATAATTACTACCCTGCGCGGCGCTCAGCCTCCGCTCAGCAGCCATTGATGTGCAGATGAAGATGGCCGCCGCATGTTTTTGCGCTGAAAGAAAACCATGTTTTGGTTGGGCTCTGTCAACCGAACAGCTGGATTGCCATTTTTCACTCAAATTAGATTTCGGCTGAAGCACCGGCGCTGGGGGAAATTAAACCGCATAACAAGAAGCAGAAGGAGAGAGCAGACACTTTCTCTCTTTCTGTCTTTTCATGCTCTCCCTAATTTGGTACAAAAGAGGGTTCAGAGCAGGGCACAGCAGCAAGTCAAGCTGCATCGATCCATCTATCTATTCATCTGTCTATCCTACCCATCCATCTTTGAATCTATGTTTTTTTATTTGTGGGTTACTTGTCTTTCTTCTGCATCCTTTTACTATGTGTGAGTTTGTGGCATTTTTGTGTTACTAAATAATGTCTGTCAAACAGTCTGTAGGAACCATTCACTAAAAAGTGCCAGGTACATTATTCCTTGTTAAAAAGGTCAAGAAAAGGTGAGACTTTACTGGTCAATGTTCATTTGCTCTGATTGTAGTTATATTTTTGTAACCAGTCCGATTTAAGATAAAATGTTACACAGGTGGTCACACACTGATAAATCAGACTCAGCTGTGGAAAACACACATGCAGATATGTTGTATTTGTGATTAAAGAAGTTAAACAAGACCAGGATAGTGGTAATGTTTTGGGAAGTTTAATGTTTGTGGTTAATTAAAAGCAGCAATCTTAAGAAAAAGGTGTTTGCAGGAAACTGGTGTTGGTTTTGGTTAGAGGAAGTAGAGTTCATAAGTTTACAGTGTTTTCTCATTCAGCCGGTCACATAGCAATGATAGTAGAGCTGACATTCAAGGTGCTCACTAGCAAAGGAGAAGCTTTAGGTTCAGTGTCTTGCCCAGGGACATTTTGGCTTTGTGGATGAAACCACAAATATCCTTAATATGGCCATCTCAGGCACACAGCTGTGAGTACAGAAGCTAATCCTGTCCTAAAGGAGCAGACAGTCAACAGAAAGATTAAAGGAAGGTGGCCTTAGAAAAATGAACAAAAATTGCTCGTCTCAGACTGTGCATTAACTGAGGGTATCCACCATAGCCCCGTACAAGATAGTAGCGTGGTGACTCAGTGGTAAGCACTGATGCCAGATTAATGCAGTTTATCTTTGCCCAGGACACTCCTGCAAAATAGTTTCTTCATTTCAAGAGTTAAATAGAGAGCCTTTATGCAAAAGAACATGGCAAATGTTTTCTTCCTCCACAACTGCTGATGTTTGGTGATAAATTGCTTAAAGACTGTCCTGGGGGAGTGTGGTCCTTACCTGCTACTCAACACAGCGCAGTGTCAGATCCACTACATCCTACGCCTGGAGACTTTACGGCCAGGATTTTTAGTCATGCCTCTCCATTTTAATGAGGACAGCTGTCTATGGTTTCCAGTGAATGTTCTATGAATTCCAGATTACCAGCAGAGTTGTTACCAGCATTTGTGGTCATCACGAGCATTGAATCTGACTGCTCCACACAGCCAGCAGTTCATTTCTGTCTCAATGGTGGGTTGTGGGTTATATCACCAGCAATGTGAGGTCTCAGATTTTTTTTTTAAATATTTGAGAATTATACAACTTTAAACACATAGACTGGCTCTAAAATCAATGCTATAAAGCTTTAGCCAACCATCATTACCTTTAAACTCACAGTTCAACGAGTAATTTTCTAAAGAATTCAAAGACCATACTTTCTTTGTTTCAACTGAACTGAAATGCCACCCTGATAACTTCATGTGTGGGATCAGCATAGCTCTTCATCTGTCTGGGATGTCTATTTGTATTTGAATGACAAAACACATTCTAATCCCCTGATATCATGTTTTGCCATATGCTTTCTTCCCATTATGCATATAATTGGTATCTTTTAATCTTTTGGCATTAGTGATTTTTTTTTAACTTGCTAGTTTGTTTTGTTTTTAGCTTTACCGAACTTCCACAGTTCGAAGACATGTATGCTAGGTTAATTGGTGGTTCTAAATTGGCCAGTGTATAGAATAACAATGTATGAATGTATGGTTAAAGTCTAAAGTGCCTTGAGTGGTCAGTAAGACTAAAAAAGTGTTATATAAATGCCACTCCATTTCAGAGTATTAAAGGCTGCCCTGGAACAACTCTCATGATTTGAAGGACCTGCAGCTGACATCCCAGTGCCAGATAATGTATGGCACCTTCAGAGTTCTTGTACAGTCCAGGCCTTGATGGTTTGGTTGACCCAACAACACATTAGGGAGGCAGTCATAATCTTTTGGAGCTGTCACTGAACAGAGTTATTGTTGTACATTGTTCACTGCAACACTGTTTGATATATGCATAATGCCTGAGAAAAAAATCCTGTCTTTTTAGCACTGCTGGCTGTGTTTCAAACTTTCCTGGATTGATTCCAACCACTCTATCTCCTAGACATTAAGTTTATATGAAACTTGTTTTTGTTTGTTGGCCAAACCAACCTGACCAAAAACCTTGGGTGTTGATTTTAGTTTGCATGCTACTTTGCGGACCAAGCACACATCCATGGTAACTCTGATGGCAGCAACCTTCCCCAGCAGGACATTGCTGCCCACCACACCAAAAACTGTTCAGGAATGGCCCGAGGAAAAGAACGAGGAATAGATATCAAGAAATCCAAGATGTGTGCCAGAACAAGCCTGATAGTCAACCTTTAGGGTATCAAAACACTGCAGGACACTGCCAGATTCATATTTATGCCCCGACGGGTAAGATGTCTTTTGGCAGCATGAGATATTTCTCACACTTACATGTATCAGATCATCAAACAAATTTTCATATTAGACCAAGACCTGAGTAAATACAAAATGCAATTTTTAAATGATGATTTAATTTATTAAGGGAAAACATCTATCCAAACCTACCTGGCCCTGTGTGAAAAAGAAATTGCCTCTTAAGCCTAATAACTGGTTGTGCCACCATTGGCTGCAAGAACAGCAATCAAGCGTTTACTATAATTGACGCTAAAATTGCTGTGGAGGAATTTTGGCCCACTCTTCTTTGCAGAATTGTTTTCATTTGCAGAATTGGATGGTTTTTGAGCCTGTTTAAGGTCACACATCTCAATCTGATTTAAGTCCAAACTTTGACTAGGCCACTCCAAAAACTAAATTTTTCTTTTTTGGAACCATTCAGAGGTGGACTTGCTGGTGTGTTTTGGATCATTGTCCTGCTGTGTAACCCAAGTGAGCATCAGGGCATGAATTGGTGGCAGAACATTCTCCTTCAGGATTTTCTGTTAGAGAGCAGAAGTCATGAGTTCATCAATTACGGCAAGTCATCCAGGTCCTGAAGCAGCAAAGTAGCCCCAGACCATCACACTACCACCACTTTGTTTGACTGTTGGTATGATGTTCTTTTTATGAAATGCTGTGTCAGTTTGATACCAGATGTAACGGGACTCAAACCTTTAAAAAAATTCAACTTTTGTCTCGTCAGTCCACAGAATATTTTCCCAAAAGTCTTGGGAATCATCAAGATGTTTTTTTTTACCAAATGTGAGACGAGCCTTTGTGTTGTTTTTGGTCAGCAGTGGTTTTCTCTTTGGAACTCTCCCATGGATGCCGTTTTAGCCCAGTCTCTTTCTTATTGTTGAATCATGAACGTGAGGCCTGCAGTTCTTTAGATGCTGTTCTGGGTTCTTTTGTGACCTCCTGGATGAGTCGTTGATGTGCTCTTGGAGTAATTTTGATAGGCCGGCCACTCCTGGGAAGGTTCACCACTGTTCCAAGTTTTCTCCATGTGTGGATAATGGCTCTCACCGTGGTTCACTGGAGTCCCAAAGCCTTAGAAATGGCTTTGTAACCCTTTCCAGACTGATAGATGTCAATGACTTTGTTTCTCAGCTGTTTCTTTAGATCGTGACATGATGTGTTGCTTTTTGAGATCTGTAAACCTAGTTCACTTTGTCAGACAGGTTCCATTTAAGTGATTTCTTGATACAACAGGTCTGGCAGTAATCAGGCCTGTCTACTAGGCCTTATCTCAGTTAATCTGCATCATTATCTTACAAAAAATATGGCCTGTTTTCAGGTACAATAAGTTTGTTCTTCAGTTTTGGCGAGTGAAATCTTGTGTTCCAGCCACACAGTTTTTGAATGCAGCTTGCTAACCAAACTTGCAAGCTGATAACTTCGCACTCCCTCCAAACTTAGCACTCTCCTCCAAATATGATCTCTTCAGGCCACTCCAAGCTGAGGCTTTAAAATGTGAACAACAGAAATCAGTGAGTGACGTCACAGTGGCTACATCCATCTTTTATCTGCTGCCTGTGCAGATGATGGAGAGCCATATGCCTCACAGAAATTAGGCATTAAATAAAGGAATAGGCTCCAGCCCAACCATGACCCTGAATTGGATAAGTGGAAGAAAATGAATGACTGTAAAATTATACTGTAGGCCTGAAACAGTGTCTGCAAAGGGGTTTCTGTACATGTATGTGATATTACTGATATACAGATCCTATAATAGAGGCCTAATTCAGACACCACATTGCTGTTGCACAAACTTGATTCTCCTGAACTGCTCTTTAAAGTTTCAGATTTTTCTGTCTCATTAGCCTCAGGTGGACATACAAGGTCTCTGCATGAACCATGAAGACTGTGACACAGTGGAAGGTCATCTGTCTGTGACTGACGAAGCTATTATTAATGTTGTCAAGCTTCATTGCACTGTGATGCACAATATATTAGTCACATTACTGAACAGGTTCCCTCTGGTATTCACTGACCTGTCTCTCACACAGACACACACACTTCCCTTGCTGACAGCAGACATAATCATATGTATGACACGGTGACGACGCCTTTAATCAGAGCTGTAAAAGAAATGGAGATGGAGTTCCTTTTTTAAAGAAATGATAGAAGGGAAAGCTGCCCTAGCCCAGCCCCTCTGAGAGCCACCAGCTCAATTCCCACCTGGCATGACACCTTTGAACATAAAGAATAAAATACAGAATCATATGGATGACATGACTGATGGCAGGTGAAAACTGTGCATATGCAACAAAGGCATATTGTAAGAAGAGGAGAAAATACATTTTTTTAATATGCAAAATATTCACCTTGAATTTGAGGAAGAGTCTCACATCTAAAATTAAGAGGCTCACCTTAAAGTTTTCACAAATAAAAAAAGGTGTTGATTTTGCAGATAAAAAGGTTAAAAATGCAGATATGCTTTTTTTTTTTTCCAAGGGTAACAGGGCTGCTGATGTTGTCAACCTTTAGTGTCAGTGTGGAGATGAGCTACAGACACATGATGTCCCCTGTGACACTGCACCTCAACACTGACATGCAGGTGACAACAGAATTAATACTGTCAAGTTTTGATTGGCTGCCCATCATGGTTAAGTGATGGCAAACAAGATTTCCACACAGCCTGTTAAAATTAGTCATACAGTGAGGTTTAAATTTTAACTTTATGCCACTATCTCACTTTCAAACATTACTATCACTTTTTAGATACACAAATAGGAATAAAGTGACTTTGTAATATCTTGCTATAAACTTTGGAGACAGATTTAAAAAGAAGCATTACATATTATGACTTTTAACCAAAATCAAGCAATCGGATCCAACACGTTCCACAACACAACCATATATCTTCGTTTAGACCCTCTTCTTCTTCATTTTTCAGCTGCTCCCTTTAGGGGTCGCCACAGCAGATCATCTGCCTCCATCTCACTCTATCCCGAGCATCCTCCTCTGTCACACCAGCATTCTGAATGTCCTCCTTCAATATATCCATGAATCTTCTCTGTGGTCTTCCTCTTCTTCTCCTGCCTAGCAGCTCCATATTTAACATCTTTGCCCAGTATATCCACTGTTCCTCCTCTGCACATATCCAAACCATCTCAACCTTGTCTCTCTAACTTTGTTTCCAAACTGCTCAACCTGAGCTGTCTCTCTGATGTACTCATTTCTAATCTTTCCATCCTGGTCACTGAAAATCTTAACATCTTCAACTCTGCCCCCTCCAGCTCCACCTCCTGTCTTTTTTGTTAGTGCCACCGTCTCCAAACCATACATCATAGCAGGTCTCACTACCATCTTTTAAACCTTCCCTTTCACTCTTCCTGCTATCATTCTGTCACAAATTTCTCCTGACACTCATTTCCGCCCACTTCACCCTGCCTGCACTCTCTTCTTCATCTCTCTTGTGCACTGTCCATTGCTTTGAATGGTTAACCCCAGGTATTTAAACTCATCTACCTTTACTACCTCTGCTTCTTGCAGCTTCACTGTTACACCTGTCTCCCTGTCATTCACACACATTTATTCTGTGTTGCTTCTACTGACTTTCATTCCTCTTCTTTCCAGAGCATACCTCCACCTCTCCAGGCTCTCTTCCACCTGCTCCCTACTCTCACTACAGATCACAATATCATCTGTGAACATCATAGTCCATGGAGACTCCTGCCTGACCTCATCTGTCAATCTGTCCATCACCATTAGACCCTCTATTTTTTTTGTTAATATGAAGATGTGCAGTAAAAAAAAGCTACTTTCAGCTGCTGACTTATTCACAAGGCATATTTGATTTGGCAGATTTTACACCAAATGCACTTCCTGATGCAACCCCCAAGGGATTTGTGTCTCCTCCCTGGATCAAACTGGGTAGCTTTCTCCTGTTACGCGAATGTATAAACCACTACATTATGGAGCCATAATTTAAAGACGTGCGGTATCAATTTTTAACTGAGACCCCAAAAACCAATAAAATCATCCTATAATATTAAAGTAGTAGTAATCTGATCTTTTCTTATATGATATAGCCCTTTAAATAGCCAAGAGATTGCTATATGAGGCTACTTGTTCCATTTGTAAATAAGTTTAATTTGAAAAAAAATTCAGAAATCTTGAGACAAAAACAAAGAAATGTAGTTGTATCACTATACATAGATTATCTGTTAAACATAATTTCTTATTGTGAAGTCTATTCATGCAAGATAAAGTTCTAAATGTAAGATAACCGATAAGATAAGTGCTGCCACATTTCAATAAAGTAACATTTCCATCAGGACTACTATAGTCAAACAAAGACTGTAATTTATATCTGCAGTTCTTTGTATTTATTGTCATGACTCTGTTCTGGGATCTCTCTGCCCTTCCACATGTAAATGACCAAGACAGCACACCAAGGCAGGGGGGAGCAGCAGCAAGACCCCAGCACAGAACAAAGGAAACACCAAAGACAAGAGATATGACACTATTCAGATAGATGTCGATGTTTACACCATTTAGAACAGTCGAAGCTTTTGGGCTGAGACCAGAAAGTGAGAACCATATCTGTTTCTGGTTAATCTACTATCGGTTTGGTGTTTTTTAAATCAACATGACCACAATATAGTATATTCTGAAAACATGTAAAGCAGTAATTTCAGTGATAAACTCTGCAGCCAGTGGATGTGTTTAAATCAGTTACTACGAATCAACTGGTTGTAACTAATTTCATACTGACTTTATGCAGTATGAAAAGCTTCACTTTTAGCTACCTCAAAGCAGCAGAACACATTGTTAAATTTGCACCATCCAATTTGTGCCACGGTGTCATTATGCAAGGTGCCTACCTCCTTTAGCTTTGTTAAAATCATAAGCAAATGATGCTAGATTCCTACAAAATAACCATGTACGCCTCTATATGCACCTCAGACAGCTGTGCAAAACTGGGTAATATGTTTATGTGTTTTGTTCAACCACTGAATTTCAACTGCATGCACACACTAAACATTGATGCAAAATGTCATTAAACCAACAAGAAAGTGTACAGAGCAGTACACTGCAGGAGAAAAATAATATGACACTCATTTCCGATTTTATTTGCTGGTGTGTAATGTGTATGTATAAAGTGGGAGGTGCTGAAATAACATTTACCAAAGAGCATCATGATGTTGGGTAGGAGTGATGTTTCTGAAGTAGCACATTAGACCATGAGACAACGTAATAGGGACTCTGTTTCTGGAGAGCTTGCTATGTTACTGTTGAATGTCCCTAATATTTGATTTGTTGTGAGAATACCACAAATTCCTTTCATCTGCATTGTATTTGGATTGTGAAAGGTATGTATGTGTGCATATATATAT
>VUQS01031657.1:0-16779 GCA_015108495.1 Heterochromis multidens | reverse complement strand
TATATATATATATATATATATATATATATATATATATATATATATATATATATATATATATATAAATAAAAAAGTAAATAAGTTTTATCAGTGGTTTCATATTCTTTTTTGTCTACTTCAGTTGAAAGTAAAGGACATGGGTGATTAATACAGTTTGATTTAAAATCTGTTATGCTTAAATTAACCTTAAAGTTATGTTCCACATATTCTAAAAATAGAATTTTGTATTCTTTAGTAAAGTCTCATATTACAATAAATGATTAGATTCTATGTGTCAAACTGTAACCAGACTCAATCGTAGGATTTAGACTCTGCTGGGTTTTGTGCATTATTTTACATCCTTCCAATGTCCCTAAAGTCTCCAGAGGCTAAGCGCATTTAAAACAGAAGACTAAAAAAAAAGAAAAGAAGAGAGCGAGAAAAGAATCACACAGGGCTGTTCTGTACCCTGCACTCTGTCTGGCTGCAGGAGCAGAAACGAGCTGTAGATGGTGGCACAGAACAAAGAATGAACCACAAAATGATCTATGTACAAAAAACCCTGCAGGGAGGCAAGTGTATGGATTATGTTTAAGAAATATAAATATATTTATCTTTACAACTAAATCTCTGTTAAAGACAACATTAAAAATGAATGCAGGTAAATTCTATTTGAAAATAAAGAAAAAATGTATGTATTTGTTTTCATTTCTAATTAATAGTTGAGACTGCATACATTTTATCACGTTTTTTATTATATTTTATAATATATATTCATAAATAAAACTGTCAAAAATTAAAACAATTATTAAATAATTGTAAATTAAATTGTTAAAACTGCTAAAACATACATTTGAACAAGGGTTCATAATTAAAATATTATTACTTTTACTGTACAACAAAAAATACAAGTATACACATAAACGTGAATAAATATATAACATTATATATTTCGATGCTGCTGGGTTTATATATAAATATATATATATTTATGTATATATAGGTGATATTTTTAAAATATACTATGCACTTGGAAGATTATATACAGCAGGAGTATCATATGTATTTATTGGTGGGGAAAAAGAAATGCATTTTCTTGTGTCTGCTTTAGAAGTCAGATGCCAATATAGAGACAGAGGAGGGAGACAGCATGCTGTATTGTTCATCTGTGTTTCGTCCTCCTCTCCTGTTTATTTGGTGTGTTTACAGTCAGACAGAATAAACATCACCGCTGTTTGTTCTCTTTAGGTTTACAAACAGAACGAAGCCTGCAGACTGCTGCTGCTACTGCTGCTGCTGCTGTCACTGTGTTTGTAGTTCAGACGTCCAATTATTACACAGCACCAACCTTCATCCAATTATTACTGCACACACACACACACACACACACACACACACACACACACACACATAAACACACGCACATGCACACGCACACACACACACACTTGCACACACACACGCTCGCACACACAGTCTATTATCATCTCTCTTTATGTGACGGCACTGAACAACAAGAATTATACACCTTAATTAACCAGCCAACATGTCAGTGTATTTATAATAACTAGTGACACAGAGAGGGAGAGATTCAACAACTTCAACAGACACAGTGAAATACACTACACAATACACTGTAAAAGCACTGTTAATCAAACTGCTATGAACAAAACACACTGTAAAACACATGTTGTAAAGTCCAAGTAGCATGCTCTGTGTGCTAAATATGAACATCTGTAAGCTAGGTAGCTTTCTTAAACTGAGAGTTTACAAAAAAGAAATGTATATTTTGGAATACAGTCTGTTTTGCATATATGTACAGCTACTGTCAATTTGACAATGTTTTTCAGGCACTCAAAGGAAGAACAAGGAGAGGAGATATACAAAGTTATTAAGGTCACTTTGAGATGTAATCATACAGCACAATATAGACTTCCACAGTTATGCAGATGACATGCAATTGTATAAGGTCCTACCACAAATTTCTGAGACTTCTCTATGAGTGTGAATGGAGTGTGACACATACTTAATGCATCCATTATGTGTGAGCAGAAATTGTCCCAAGAAATGGTTTTGTATAACGATGAGTGATCAGCTTTCGCATTGCTACATTTGCATGCATTTCTGTGAATACTTGCAATTTCACCATGGGCCTCAGAAGCAACACAGTGTCATAGTCAATGTGAGAGACCAATCAGCAATCCCAACAGTGGAGGAGGCAGCAGCCTATCAAGAGTATGCCAGAGTAATTTTCTTTGTGCATTTTGAATTCCTCCACCAGGGGTTAGTCCTCAGATATTACAAGAGAGAGAAGTTACTACAAGAATCCTGAATAGAATTCTATAGGACAATTGTATAACAGCAAAGATGGCAGCCCCAGCTTCCAAAGAGCTAATCAACAGATAAACCAGAAAACACATGAGCCAGTCATGTTGTTGCATTTACGATTGTCTGCAGTTGAGGTTCATGACAATTTCAACTGTCTAGCAGACATATCTAGTCAGTACCATAGTAAAGATTTTGGTAAATGTACTTATTTTTCTTGGATACTGGTATCAATAACATAGCATTTGTTCAGTGCTCTGGCAGGATGAATCAGAGACATTGATGGTCTTGGCACAGTATCATGAAAATCTGGTTATGCATCATTGAAGTGTAACCTTATTTTAAGGAAAAGTCGCCAGTTCTTTTTTTTTTTAGTCAGATTTGACTGCAGATTTTATACATTCTGTTTTTATGTTCCAGTGACAGTTGAATTCAAATTTATGGCTCACTTGCTATTCAGTTAGATTGGGACTTCAAAATAAATATGACAAACAGCCCGGTCGCATCGCCAAGAGTTCCAAGACTTTCTTCTAACAGAGATTTGGTTTGAATGTCAATGGTGAGTTCTGTTATTATGTTCTGAGGCATGTACCACTGACCCATTTTGCTTTCGTGCCATCTTTTACATGAATTTTACTTTTTTGGGGGGCCAGACCAACACAATCGCTGCTTACCACCTGCCCACCTCACTGGATAAGGCTAATTGTGATGTCTCAAAATTAAATTTAAGTTAAAAGGGTCTCCATTTTGGCATAGTAGAAGAGATCCAGCATACATTGCAGATGGCCATTGAAGCATAGTGTATCACTGCATAAGGGATATTTCAAAGGGGATAGCAGTCAAAATTTAAATTGAATGCACTTTTTCCTTCTTATAGGCACAGTCTCTAAACTTGCACTGAACAAAAATAAATAAATAAATACATACAAATAAAATTCATGTAGGCCTTCATCTATAGTCCTGTGCTGTGATGCACTCTTTTATCAGACTCTCTGCTAAAAAAGTAAATAATTAAAAAAAACTTCAACTTGTATGGAGCTCAGCTGTTGGGGTTTTATCCAGAAGTAGAACAAGAGGGATTATTACACCAATCTGAACTTCTCCAAACTGGTAGCTAGCTATCGTTATAATTGATTTCAACTGGTAAAATATTATTAATAATAATATAAAAACATTATGTAGGCCCACCACCCACAGGAGAGGCCATAGGAGTTCGGTGCTCTGTTGATTGGGCGGCTGTTAGCGGCGGAGGTCCTGACACTCTGATTCCCAGCTTCTAAACTGTCTTGTGGCACACGCAAAGTCACCTCTCTGGTGGGGAAGGAGCCTGAGCTGGTGCGTGACGTTGGGAGTTGCAGGCTAGCTATAGTTGAAATTACCTCAACGCATAGCCCAAGTTCTGGAACCAGTTTCCAGAAGAAGGGTTGGACTCTGTTCCACACTGGAGTTGCCCTAGGTGAGAGGTGGCGGGTAGGGGTGGGTATACTTGTATCACCCTGGTTCGCTGCCTGTACATTGGGATTTTCCCTGGTGGACGAGAGGGTTGCTTCCCTGCACCTTTTGGTCGGGGAATGGTTCCTGACTGCCCTTTGTGCCTATGCGCCAAATGACAGTTCAGAGTACCCAACCTTCTTGTAGTCACTGCATGGGGTGCTGGAGAGTGCTCCATCTAGGGACTCTATTGTTCTGCTATTGTTGTGGGTAAAGAGAGGTACTGAGCCGTCAACTCATCACTACCTGGTGGTGAATTGGAACAGATGGTGGGGGAAGATGCTGGACAGACCTGGTGTAGCCAAACATATAGTGAGGGTGTGCTGGGAATGTCTGGGAGAGGCCACAGTCCACAAGGTCATTAATTCTCACTTCCGGCAGAGCTTCGATTGCATTCCAAGGGAGACTGGGGACATTGAGTCTGAGTGGACCATGTTCTGCACCTCCATTGCTGAGGCTGCTGCAAGGAGCTGCAGCAGCAAGGTTGTTGGTGCCTGTCGAAGCGGTAATCCCAGAACCACATGGTGGACACCAGAGGTGAAGGGAGCCGTCAGGTTGAAGAAGGAGTCTTACCAAACTTAGTTAGCCTGTGGGACTCCAGAGGCAGCTGGTAAGTACTGGCAGGCCAAGCGGAATGAGGCTCTGGCAGTGGCTGACACAAAAACTTGGGTGTGGGAGGAGTTTGGTGAGACCATGGAACAAGATTTTTGGTTGGCCTAAAAGCAATTCTGGCAAACCGTCAGACCACTCAGGAGGGGGAAGCGGTGCTCTACTCACACTGTATACAATGGTAGTGGGATGCTGTTGACCTCAACTGAGGATATAGTCAGGTGGTGGAAGGAACACTCTGAGGATCTCCTCAATGCCACATTCATGCCTTCTCTAATGGAAGCAGAGTCTGGGGATGAGGGGTGCAACTTGCCTATCACTGGGGGGTGAGGTCACTGGTGTAGTTAAACAACTGCTCAGTGGCAGGGACCTCAGGGTGCATGAAATTCGCCCTGAGTTCCTTAAGACACTGGATGTTGAAGGGCTGTCCTGGCTGACACATCTCTGCAACGTTGTGTGGAGGTCTGGGGCGGTGCCTCTTGATTGGCAGACTGGGGTGATGGTTCCCCTGTTTAATAAGGGTGTGCTTGAGCTAAAGGGGGATCACACTCCTCAGCTGCCCTGGGAAAGTCTATGCCTGGGTACTGGAGAGGAGAGTCTGTCCGTTAGTTGAACCTCAGATTTGGGAGGAACAATGCTGTTTTAATGCTGGTCGCAGAACACCAGACCAGCTCTTCTTCCTCTCAAGGCTATTTGAGGGTGCGTGGGAGTTTGCCCAAGCAGTCTACATGTATTTTGTGGACTTGGAGAAGGCATTCAACTGCATCCCTTGAGGTATCCAGTTGGGGGTGCTTTGGGAGTATGGGTTGTCTGGCCCATTGTTACGGTCCCTGTACAACCATAGCGAGAGCTTGGTTCATATTGCCAGTAGTAAGTTGGACTCGTTTTCGGTGGGTGTTCATAGTTTTTATAGACAGAATATCTAGGTGTAGCCAGGTGATGGAGGGTCTCCACTTTGGAGGCCTCAGGATTTCATCTTTGCTTTTTGCAAATGATGTGGTTCTGTTGGCTTCATCAGGTGGTGACCTCCAGCTTGCACTGGAGCGGTTCACAGCTGAGTGTGAAGCATTGGGAATGAGAGTCAGCATCTCCAAGTCCGAGACCATGGTTCTCAGCTGGAAAAGGGTGGAGTGCCCACTCCGGGTCAGTGATGAGTTACTACCTCAGATAGAGAAGCTCAGGTATCTCAGTGTGTTGTTCACGAGTGACAGGAGAGTGGAGCATGAGATTGACAGATGGATTGGGGCGACATCCACAGTGATGCGGACGCTGTCCCAGTCTGTTGTGGTGAAGAGAGAGCTGAGCAAAAAAGCGAAGCTGTCGATTTACCGGTCGATCTACAATCCTACCCTCACCTATAGTCACGAGCTCTGGGTAGTGACTGAAAGAATGACGTCGCAGATACAAGCAGTGGAAATGAGTTTCCTTCAAAAGGTGGCTGGGCTCTCACTTAGAGATAGGGTGAGAAGCTTGGTCATTCTAGAGGGCACAAAAGGAGCCAGTTGAGGTGGTTCGGGCACCTGATTAGGATGCCTCCTGGACACCTCGTACGTGAGGTATTCTGGGCAATTCCTACCGAGAGGAGGCCCCAGGGTAGACTCAGGACTCACTGAAGAGATTATATCTCTCGGCTGGCTTGGAAACAACTTGGTGTCCCCCTGGATGAGCTGGACGAGGTGGCCAGGGTGAGGGAAGTCTTAGCTTCTCTGCTCAGACTGCTGTCCCCGTGACCCGAACCTGGATAAGCAGTAGAAGATGGATAGATGGATTATTACAGGCATAGTAGAATGAGCAGAATTGCTCCATCTTGTAGTCTTTATAGACAGCATACTGGAAATCAAAATTTAGCAAGTCAGAATGAAATAACAATCACAATGAAATTGTCAATCTTGAAGTATCAGCTTGTTCCAACTCTTTGATTGAGTTCTGATGATGGTTACACTGTGAAACTGACTGCGCACCAACAGAACCAAGCCAGAAGTGGCACCTAATTTTAAAGGCATTATTATTTTTGTTCATACTTTATTATTCAGAAAACTGCAGGTACAGTCGACCTACAATGTTAAGAAAGCAATAGTTTTTTTCATACGTTAGACTGAAAGCTACTCACATATGCACCATTAGTTATAGTTGTAAATACTCAATTACATTTAAATATGTACAGGTTAAAACTTCAAAGAATCTGTTTCAGCTGGTCCACAATAAGTATTCTGTGAGAAGTGAACAGCTCATGGCACACTTCATGTGCAGGTTCTGGCTTCAGAGTTTGGTCATGGCGATGAACTCTTGTTGACAAAGAAGTGTGAACATGCACCCTAAAAGCACAAGTACACACTAAAGGTTTGTAAACACATTAAATTACATTAAATTACTGTTTGGTTATGGGTCAAGCTAGATTTGTCAATGCTCCTTGTCTTGACTCCAAGCTTGAAAAGTATTCTACACACAGCAGATTACAGCACATAGGTTTAAAATGCATAAAAGCCAAAAGAAAAAGGCTGTATCATGGTTATTCACCATATCAGGCCTTTTCTGATAAAAACTGAGTAAAAATTAGACTCCTTTCAGTCAGCACATCTGCTGTATTTTTTGTAGCTGCTGTAGAATGGAACATTATACACTGTGAAGCTCACTAATCAATTGCGAGGTTAGAGAAAAACCTCTTGGTATGTACTGTAAATGGTATGTAAAGCAAATGTAGCTTCACTGTAAATGCATTGGAACTGACATTTATGAGTTTGTTAGCCCTGAAAGATGTCAGCTCACATTTAAAAAAGAAAGATTGATGCAGAATATGGAGTTTTTAACAAGACACTGACTTTTCAGTATTTATTTACTGAAGTCAAAGGTAACACCATATGCTTAGTTTGTGGAGAGCAACTTGCTGTGTTTAAGGATTACAATTTGAATCATCATTACAAGACTAAATACGCAACAAAATACATGAACTTGACTGATGCAGGGTGGGAACGGACATCTGAATCTTTGCTAGCAAAGCTGCATAAGCAATAAAGGCTTTTTACCAAGCCTTACACATGCAGGGATGAAGCAGTCAAGACCAGCTTTGTGATCTCCCACAAAATAAGCCATTTTCTGATGGGAAGTTTATCAAAGAATGTTTGGTGGACTCTGCCATGCAAATATTCCCTGAGGAAAAAGAAGAATTGGAGAATGGTGCCCCTCTCCAGGAGAACAGTAATGAGATGACAAGGACATTGTGGGAAAATCTGGAAATTCCGGGAAAAGGATGGGAGGTTCAGTTGAAAACCAAAGCAGACAATTTTGACTTTTTCTTCTTGGCTCTGGATACTGTGATGTCCATGACACAACCCAGTTAGGGAGTAATTTGTGCAAACTTGGATAGGCTGCAACTAAAATAGGACAAACTGACAGGCGTTACAACTGATGGATGTCCAAATCTGACAGGGAAAAATGTCAGACTTTTGAAGCAGATGCAAGATAAAGTGACTGAAATGAACCTAGAACAGAAATTGGTATTTTTTGCATTGTATTATACACCAGGAGGTGTTGTTGACGTAATTAAAGTAATTAACTTCATGAGGGCAAGAGCACTGTTGCAGAGCAGAAATTGGAGAGTTTTGTGAGAAGAAAGGCAATGACATTTCAGAGCTCTCAGATGCAGAATGGAAGGCAGATCTTGCATTTGCTGTTGATGTGACTGCATTGATGAATGAACAAAATACCAAACTGCAAGGCAAGGGCCTATTTGCCATTAAATGTACAGGTGAAGGCTTTCATGAGAAAGTTATAGTTTCTATCAAGCCAATTGGTGAGCAACTACTCACATGCCAACAGTGAACATATGGGTTTTCTGTGGATCTACCTTCATATGTGAACCAACATTCCCAGTGATAAACAAATCAAACAAATCCAAATACAGATCCTTTCTCAGTGATGATCAAATACCCGCTGTCCCTTGCATTTCCACTTCAGACATTGAACCTGATTTTAATGTACTTGTTCAAATCAAAAATAGATTCAATTTCTCTCACTGAACAAAAAAAGAACTGAAAAACTGTATATGAAGTAATTAAACTACAAGCAAAATAGAAATAGTGCTTTGTATAAAGTTGTATAAAGTCTTTGAGATTTTGCAAAAACATTTTATTCACAATTGTTTTTGGGAATGTTGATTAAATTGTGATAAAATGTTAGCATTTTTACTATGCGTATTTCACATTTTCATTTCCTAATTGTAACATCTCACGCCAACAATGAAAGATGGGCAGTTATCTTCACCTGCATGAACACTTCAGCGGTCCATATAGAAGTTATTGAGTCTATGGACACATGCCAGTTCATTAGCACTCTCAGGTGATTCTTTGTCATCAGAGGCCCAGTGAAGCAGTTGAGATCTGATTGTGGGACCAACTTTGTTAGTGCCTGCAAGGAGCTTCAAGTCACAAAGAAGGGTTGTGATGACAAGCAAATTGGAAGCTACCTCTTGGATCAGGGGTGTCAGTGGTTGTTCAACCCTCCATATGGTTCGCATATGGGTGGGACCTAGGAAAGAATGATTGGTGCTGCACGGCGCATCCTCAACACCATGGAACCTTGGAATGCGGCCCTACGAGGCTTACGCACGAGGTCCTACTAACTCTTATGGCTGAAGTCACTGCAATAGTAAATTCAAGGCCACTCACACCAGTTTCCACAGATCCAGATCAGCCTATCATACTCTCTCCAGCTATGCTGCTCACCCAGAAAGTTGGCACACCGCCTATACCACCTGGTCAATTTGACAGCACCGACCTCTTCAGAAGTCAGTGGCAACATGTCCAGAGCCTAGCTAATACATTCTGGGATTGCTGGAAGAAGGAATACATTAGTGAAATGCAAGGATGTTGGAAATGGAGAACTGAGAGACCTAACCTGCAAGAAGGTGATGTTGTTCTTCTGAAAGATACCCAAGTGAAAAGGAATGACTGGCCAGTTGGGCTGGTTACAAGGACATTTCACAGCCAAGATGGTAAAGTCAGGAAGATAAAAGTAAAGATTATAAAGAATGGTGAACAAAGACTGCTCTTGTGATCTGTGCCAGAGGTTGTTCTTGTTTCTAAGGACACAATCTAAGGGAAAAATACAGATGCTTATCTTTCAGTTGTCCTAATCTTAAGGAGTATATGTTGTTGTTTGGTTTGCCATCTTATAGATGCCAGGTGAGGAGTGTTCTGGTCCCAGTAAATTCAATTTCATTATACTGACACCCAGTGGTGAGGGGACTTAAAACTTCTGCATACAGGATAAATCCTCTGTTTTGTCTGGAGGCACAGCAATGTAGAAAGGCATGGTGGAATCCATATCCATCTTCCTGTTTTTGGTCTTAATTTCGCACAATCGGTAAGTATGCTTTCAGTTGTCAGTTTTCTGATGCTTATTAGGGTTATTCTACACAGATTGCTATTTCTTATGTCTTAATGACCTCATGGTTAGAGTAAGTGGGGCACATGGTAATATCCAGTCAGAAGTAACTATGTCATCATTAAATGCCTTTCAAACCTTGCAGAGTTGTTTTCAATCAACTGTAACTGGTGAGAACTTATGTTGTTCCATAATTTATGTAATTTTACTGAGATTTTGTTCATTTCTTTATCTTTATATCTGTATTTGTCTATAGTTTCACAAAAGAGGCTCCTGTCTCACGTGTTTCATTGGGCAAGTGTTTAGCTCGCTCTCTAGACCATGTATTCTGTACAGCACATAGTGGGGGCAGTAGACTTGCTGTCCTTCGCATTTCCACCTCAGACACTGCACCTGACTTTAATGTACTTGTTCAAGCCAAAAATAGATGAGATTCCTCTTACTGAACAAAAAAAGAACTGAAAAACTGTATATGAAGTAATTAAACTACAAGCAAAATAGCAATAGCACTTTGTATAAAGTTAAAAGTCTTTGAGATATACTGCTAAAAATGAATAAAATTAAGTTCAATTTATTGGTGCAGCCCTCCACAACAATCCCAGTTCCTTATGTGGCCACTTGCGAAAATTAATTGTCTACCCCTGCTCTAGGCCATGGCATTAACTACCAGTGTGTGGCTGTCTTGTAAGAGCCATGGCGCACATTGTACATTCTCTTGAAAACCATGCAGATCCATTTTCCACTTCTGCTAGTTCTGAAATTCAACCCCTCTCATCAGCTCTCCTGCAAAGTTATGTTCACCACAGCAGGAAACCAATAGCTTTCCAGCAGGCAGACTGAGCATAACCACCCCTTGCTGCTGGTGGATACTTTGTCAAGTTCTCTGCTCTTATAAGATTTGTCTTTGTGGGGGATCTCTTGACATAGTTACCAACCAGTATACCAGTTCAACCAATGCAAAACCCAATCCATTGTTGTGTGAAGTGATTCCTCATACACTCATTTCTCAAGGGAGGGCTGAAAAAAAGTGGCTAGCCATGTCAAAGGTGTTGACAAGGTAACAACATTTACAGGGCTCAGCATTCACTTTTTTATGGTAGATTATGAGTCAGGGTTTGGTCCCTGAGAGGAATCTGATTTGTGGTTCTAGCTAAGGCAGTGTAGAGTTTGCTGGATCAGTTGCCTGTGGAGGCACAACTGCAGTGGCAGCTTCCTCATAAAGTAAGCATCTTGGGCCTATTGACCCTTTCCGCTTACTTAGCTGCTTTGAGACATCATCTGTGGAAAAGGGGCTGAAAATCTTCAGGATGGCATAGATGTAAGGGGAAAACCAAGTAGTGTCAGCTCTTTCGAGCTGCTGCTAAAATGACACCACAATCATTTTAGCAGTAGTTCAGTACTCTATGCTACAAATTCATTCATGTGTGGCATCCCTCAAGGCTCAGCACTAGATCTATTATTTTTCTCGAAACACTCACATTTGGCCTCTACGAAGGAGTATTAGTGCCACATTAAGAAAAAAAACAAACATTAGTGTTCATTTTATGAATAAAGTCGAAATTTCGAGATTAAAGTTGAAATACTATTTTGAGAATACAGTCGAAACAATATTTTGAGAAAAAAGAAATGTGGAGATTAAAGTTGTCACTTCAAGTCAAACAACTGCCACAGTTGCTATACCCCTTTGTAGATGAATTAGTGAAATCGTACTTCAGAATCGGCTTTAGTAACAAGGAAATTATTTCTCTTTTAGCACATAAACACAGTGGGGTGAGTATAAGGATGTTGAAGAGATGATGTGGAAAGCTGCATCTGGTCAAAGAAAAAAAACACACAAACTTGGAGGAGTTGGAAGAGAAATAGCTGGCAATGGACAGATGCAAGGATATGATGATTACACCCTTGTGCAGTAAAGAGGATGTATGTTGTATCACAAGACATAATAAAATAGCTGATCAAGTTGTTTCACTAATTCATCTACACAAGACATTTTGTAGAGGGTTTAGGAGCTGTGGCAGTTGTTTGACTTGAAACGACAACTTTAATGATCACATTTCGACTTTATTCTCAAAATAGTATTTCGACTTTAATCTTGAAACTGTTCTTTGACTTTTCTCACTGTGAAAGGTTTATCATTGTACTTTTTTCTTAGAATCAACTTTTTAAAAAATGTAAAGTTAGAGCAAAAGCAAGACTTATGTTCAGAATTAATCCACACAATGAATACTTTTGCCAGCAATATTAATAAGTATAGAAAAGATATGTACCTAAATATTAAATATTAGAGATGAATTTGCAACTAAGACGACAAGAAACTTTAACTTTTTCCAACTGTGTTCAACTTTAAAAATGCTGAAAAATATGCCTGTTCTAGATCCAAGGTTTTTGTATTTCGATTCACTAAAATTACTAAAAAATGATTTTTTACTTAAGTAAGTGTAAGGGTTCTGTTTTTTATTATTGTACCAATGTAACAATACCAATGTATCCAATGGTTTTACTAGATAATCCTTTGACTTTGAAGTGCAAAACATACATACATCAAACATACATTTTTCATAATGCTCTTTTTAATGTTGGTTCAGCATTAGTGTAAACCAAAACTGAGCAGCCACAATGACTATTAATGGACATGTATGCAGTTTTTCTAGGCAGTAGATGATAGCAGCTGTCTTTTTGAGGATTTTGGATTTTAAATTTTAAGAGGGGAAATACATTTTAAAAATAGTGTTAAACACAATTCCCATTTTAATATCTTTATGAATGTTTGCAGAAGGATGTCATTTTTTAATGTCAGAATATTCCACCGGATTGGCTTGTTTTCATGGAAACCAGAGTAAATATACTATTAAGTAATTACTTTATGCCTTATTTTATGTCTTTCTATCAGATGTCAGCTTTCATTTAAAAACAGATGTATGTCTTAATTGAAGGGGAAATTAAACTTTAAGTCACTAAATATGAGTGAGACCTAATATTTAGTTCATGAAGTTGCTTCTGTTTAACACTGTGCTTGCTAGCAGGATCAGTGAAATGTATTTAACCTTTGTGTTAACCTCTTGAGAGATACACAGAACTGCTCCGGCAGTATAATGAGGTGGATAATGAACATCAGAATAGGCTAATTCACATTTAATTCACATATAACATTTTTTCATTTATGATTAAGGGTGACTTATGAGAAAATATGTGTAACTTCTGACCATTGACTTCACTAGTATTGTTACTTGCAGAGGTGGAAAGTAACAATTTTACACTTTCAAACTTCAAGCTTCTTTCCCACTACTTTTATTTATCTTTAAATACTTCCTCTCAGAAACATTTGATGCTTCTATACAGACAATGCACAACTATGCATACCTTACTAGTCATAAATTTATTTTTTACTATTTTACTGCTTTTTTACTATTACTACTACTTTTTAAGTTGTGTACCAATTTTGCAGAGGCCAGTCAATAGATGCCAAGGGACAGCTTGCGCATATTTCTGGTGAAAATAAAGAAAAATAAACAAACAAAAAAACGGCAGATACTGGTAAAAACAGAGGAGGAGGTTTGTGCATCTACATCAATAAAACCTGGTGTACTGACTCTTCTGTTATCAAAAGCGATTGTTCTGCTGACCTAGAATTTCTGATGATTAAGTGCTGGCCTTTTTACCTGCCAAGGTAATTTACAGCTGTTCTGACGGCAGTTTATGTGCCACCCGATGCTAATAATAAACTAGCTATGGAAGCTAGTGCTAAAAACACATCCAGATGAAGCCTTTGTCATTGTGGAAGATTTCAACAGATCAAATCTGAGAACTGCACTACCTAGATTCTGTCAGTATGTCTCCTGTCCCACCAGAAAAGACAGCATTTTGGATCATATCTATACTAACATGGCTGGGGCTTACAAAGCCATTTCCCTTCCCCACATGGGGCAATCAGATCGTCTTTCACTGTTTTTACTACCCAAGTATTCACCACTCATTAAACGTGAGAGACCGGCAGTAAGGACTGTTGAAGTCTGGTCTGCAAATGCTGATTCCATCCTGCAGCAGGACTTGAAAAATGCTGACTGGAAGGTTTTTGCCATGCAAGCTGTTACAGACAATCACGTAGATACTGAACAATATACATCCTTTGTTTTGAGATACATCAATAGCCGTATTGACAATGTCACCTCTCGTAAAACAATAATTACTTTTCCAAACCAAAAACCCTGGATGAACTGGCTGCTGAAAGCAAGAGATGCAGCTTTCAGATTGGGAGATGCAGAGGAGTAGAGCATATCCAGAGCCAACCTCAGAAGAGCCATCAGAGGGGCCAAAAATCAGACAGACTCAACCAGCAAACCAACAAAACCACTGGTGACAATGCCATTTCTACACCTGACGACCAGCCACGGGTTCTCTCCATAACTGATGTGCAGGCCGCACTGAGTGGAGTCAATGCTAGCAAGGCTGCAGAACCTGAAGGGATCTTG
Organism: Heterochromis multidens; assembly: GCA_015108495.1. Lineage (NCBI taxonomy): Eukaryota > Metazoa > Chordata > Actinopteri > Cichliformes > Cichlidae > Heterochromis > Heterochromis multidens. The sequence goes on along the minus strand of VUQS01031657.1, from coordinate 2,524 downwards.
GGCTGGGGGCTCAAGTCATTTGCAGAGGAGCTTGCTGAGGTCTTCACTGACATTTTCAACTTGTCGGTGACTCAGGCAGTTTTTCCCACATGCCTCAAAACCACAATCATTGTGCCCATGCCAAAACATGCTGCTGCAGGATGAGTTCCACCCTGTGGCTCTTACTCCCATCATCACCAACTGCCTGGAGAGACTCGTTATCCCAGCTGAAAGCATGCCTTCCTTCCATCCTGGACCCATTCCAGTTTCACTAGAGGACAAATAGGTCAATTGAGGATTCCATTACCGCCGTCCTGCACTCTACACTGACACATCTGGATAAAACTAAAACCTATGTCTGGATGCAGTTTGTGGACTCCTCATCGGCACGGTTGTACAATTCAAGCTGATGGCCAAACTCAGACACCTGGGCATCAGCACTTCACTCTGGAACTGGACTCTGGACTTTCTAACCAACAGACTGCAGTCTATTAGGTTAGACAGCCACATCTCCTTTACCTTGACCCTGAGCATGGGGGTCCCACAAGGCTGTGTACTCAGTTCACTCCTCTAATTGCTGTTCATCTATCACTGCGTCCCCGTGTAAATCAAATACCATTGTGAAGTTCGCAGATGACATCACAATGGTGGGTTTGTTCAGCAGGAACAACGAGGAGACTGACAGGAAGGAGGTGGAACATCTGGCTGCTTGGTGTGGAGATAACAATCTGACCCTTAACACCAAGAAGACCAAGGAGCTTATTATGGACTTCAGACAGTGAAAAGACAGCTCACACACTCCACTTAACATCAGAGGGAGTGAGGTGGAGTGTGTCTTTAGCTTTAAGCTCGTGGGAGTCCACATCACCAATGACCTCACTTGGCACACCAATACAATCAGCCTGATATATAAAGCCCAGAAATGTCTCTACTTTCTACAGACATTAAAGAAAGCTGAGCTTTCTCCCATAATTCTCATGAACTTCTGCAGATGCACCATTGAAAGCATCCTGGCCAGTTGCATTAGCAGCTGCACTGCAACTGACAAGAAAGCTGTACAGCAGGTAGTGAAAACTGCATAAAACATCACTGGTGCCCAGCTCCCCTCCATCGCTGACATAGCCTGGAAGTGCAGTCTGAAGAAGGCTCACAACATCATAAATGACTCCTCTCATCCAAACCACAAACTTTTTACTCTGCTTCCTTCTGGAAGGAGGTACAGGAGCCTCCGTTCTCGAACCAGAAGGCTGAAGAACAGCTTCTTCCACACAGTCGTCAGCCTGCTAAACTCTGGACACTGATAGCAACACACATACTCACAAGTGGCTTGTGGACTCCCATACACACATGCACACCACTCACTTACATGCACATCACATACACATATTTTATATAATAACACTGTACATTCATGTAAAAATTGTACATATTGTAATTGGTTTGTGTGTATATGTGTGTATATATTGTATATACATATGTACATATATTGTTTGCACTTCGGATTAGATGCCAAGTGCTCATTGTTTGAGTAATGTACTTTTTCAATGACAATAAATTGAATCTAATCTAATCTAATCTAATCTAATCTAATCTAGTGTAATGTAAAAAAAAAAGACAGCTTTGACAAAATGGCAGTACTTGACATTCTAGGAGAAAGAACTGAGTGAATAAGGCAGAAAACTAAAGTTTGCCTAAAATTCTGTAGTCTTAATACTACAGATGAAATTCTAAATCTTATTGTTCTTCACAACAATTTAACTTTTGGTGGTGTGGTGATGCACTGGTTAGAACTGTTGCCTCACAGCAAAAAGGTCATGGCTTTTCCCTGCTGCCATTCTGTGTGGACTTTGCATGCTCTCCCTGTGCCTGGTGGGGCTTTTTCCAGGTGCTCCAGCTTCATTCCACAGTCCAAAGTCATGCACATTAGGTTAATTGGTGATCCTAAATTTGCAGTTGATCTTAGGTCGATAAAGTACATTAACTGTAGAATAAAAGTGCTATATGAGTAAATGTGGTTTGGAGTCTAAATCCCTTTGTGGTTAGTAAGACTAGAAACTATATCAGTGCCAGTCCATTTCCACTTTCCCCAAATTTAAAACCTACTCTTCAAGTTTACATCAGTTGAAATTTTAAAAAAAGGTTGTTTTAAGTAAACTACCCTGAAGAGATTTAATTTCATGCTGTGATAAAAATAGAGACATGTGTCTGCTTTTATCCTTATTAACTTTTGTGTTTGGACTCTAAAAGCCATCCAATCTGTGTTCAGAAACTGGGGTTTAGCCACAGTTGGTAGGGCCATTCACATGGCTTTGCTGGCTGTGTTGTGTGGTCATCCATCCCTCTTTTTAATTACACTATAGTCATTACAGCTCACAACACATCACCATACACATAGGCCCTTGGGGGGCAGGTGCGTTACCCAGAGGTTGGTGGATGGGGCTGCTGAGGTGGTCCCAATCACCTCCTCATTTCTCTCTGCCTCTCAGTTTTACCTACACTTTAGACATTGAGGTTTTTTTTTTTTTTTTTTTGGGGGGGGGGGGAC
>VUQS01031656.1:0-24380 GCA_015108495.1 Heterochromis multidens | reverse complement strand
ATTTATTCTCCTGGCTATATATATATATATATATATATATATATATATATAGACACACACACATCTATTTTTTGTACAGGTATAGTTGGTGGTGGACTAAATGAAACTAAAAATCTGACAAGACATCAGATATCAGTTTAAACCTGCTTTGTTTCATCTGAGTAGAAGAACACATTCAACAGCCCTTTTTACAGAGCTGTAGTTTAAATGTGATAACCTCTTGAATAAAACGCTCTTGAGCCAGTAAGTTTGTCTGTACTTCATTAGAGATGCAAGTGTTATATAAATATACAGTATACTACAGGGTGCAGAGTGACAGAAAGAGCCAAGTCGCAGTCAAGTTCTAAAGCCATCTCCTGGTATGACTCTCAGAAAGCAGTGATAAAATACATCTAATGGTGAAGTGCAGTTGATGGCTGTTGGATTTAAATATTATTGTTAAGTACACTGTTGATTGCAGACTGAAGCTATGCGTCATGCCTAGCTGCATGAGAGAAAACATATATGCATCGTGGCATGTATGTTTTTCTTGTGGCTGAGTTTTCATTTACTACTCTAGCAGCTTTTCTTGGCAGATTCAGTCAGGAGTCTTAGTGAGATCTGTCAATGATGATGCCTGGCACAACCCATCTAACACAACTAGACAAATTCATCCTAGTTAGGTGGGTTTGAGGTCAGATCAGTAAAATTCTGGCACAGACAGGGGAAATAAAACCCAAAAGAGACAAACAAAGAATGTGTGTTTATTTTTTTGTGTATAATGGGAATGTTTGCTGAAGTGTGAAGCCTAAACTAAAGGTTTTCTGTAAAAGGACCTAAGTGTACAAGGATACCCAGACAGGAAGGTCTTGTTTGTTGTGTGGTGTATTTAGTTGGTCTGCCCATGCAGTAAGTGCATCTCAGCAATTAAAAAAGACAATAAAATATATTTAAAATCTACAGGAAACACTCCATAGATGCTTAATGACGACACTATTTAGCCTTTAGTCAAAAATTGTTTTACATTCTCCATTTCTGACTCACAAATTAAAAATACTTTAGCTTTTATCTTGATCCAGTCTTTTTTCATTTCTCCCGTCTTTCAGTTTTACAGCTCATTGTCGTGTTCAATTTGTTGCTTTCTTGTACGACTGGTTCCTTTAAATCTCTCAGATGGTGGATCCCTATACACAGTTGTATTTAAGTTGTTTACATTTCTGCATGAATGCCAGCAAAACTCCATGTACAGTGTGGGTTTTTCTAGTGGTAAAGAAATTGTGAATAACAATCATAATCAGTAAAGTTTTAAAAACTACTAAAAAAACAGTATTTTTTATATTATATTCATAGATTCATGAAATAAAGTTTACAGTGTATCTGGGTTGTTTTTTTTTCTGATGCTGGATTTTTGTATAATGTTGCTGCATCCAGCTAAAGATTTCATAACACAGATTTCAGTATGAAGCAGGGGTTACCTTTAGCATATTTATGTAACTGTGACATGTTTAAATATTTACAACTTTAAAATTCAAATTTTGAAAGGCATCAAGAATGTCAGTAAGACATTTCCGTGTGCATTTGCACACAAAATTTCATTACACAGGCCTAAAGAGTGCGATGCAAATCGGAAATGGAGAATGCTCGCCTTCAGAGTAAAAGTTCGCCCTTACATTCTGGAACCAACATGTTTCAAAAGGCACAACTTTTATATTGAAGATGAACTTTTTGGTTTGTGTCACACTCTTCATGGTTTAACTATGGCTTAGCAAGTAGTTTGCAGACAAGTCACCATCTTTCAAACAAACTGCAAGCATCTGCAGCAATCTGCAAGCGACCAAAGCAATGTAAAGAGGTTATTGGTGCAGCACTGTATGCCTCTTTGCAACCAATTCCATCTACCAAGAACAAGCAACTACTTGCCTACTGGTCAGGGAATAATCTAATTTTTCCTTAGTGACCAATGGTTAGCACTAACCAGTCTCTCAGCCTGCGTGACTGAGGCTTTAGCAATCAATTTTACAGCAACTAAAAGTGACCTCCAGCAGCCACTCGCAACCGGTTGAGGAATACTCATTTTTTCTAGTGACCGGTGGTTACCAGGCGGTCACCTGTAGTTTTAGATTGCCCCCCTGGCAATTTAAATAATGAAGAAAAATGTGTATATTTCCACTTTAATTATTGAAAAAGACTGTTGAAAATAATCCATTTCATCTTTATGTCTTCAAAATGACCAGAAGCAGTGGTTCACTCTTGGGTGTTAAAGAATCCACAGTCCATTTATGGTAAGGGTGGGATGTGTGTGTGTGTGTGTGTGTGTGTGTGTGTGCATCTACATCAGGTTTTGAAGGTTGCATTGTATGTCTGGATTATAAATACAGCAGCAGTGACCATAATACTCCTGCTGGGGTTCATGTTGCTTTGAGCACAAAATGGACTTAATCAAGTCTGTGCTCTTTCCCCTCCAACACTGAATTCTCAAGAGGACTCTTTTAATTGCAACAAGTAATTCACCAAGTGTTCATCAGACGTTTCTGATTAAATTTCAGGTCAACTGACTACGGAGCAACGTACCAGAAGCTGAATGACAAAGTAGGAGCAAAGACAATACTCAGTTATTTGTACGTGAGCCCCAACAACAAGAGAAAGGTAATGTTCCTCTTTTGTCATTTCTTCTGAATTTAATTTTTAAAATTGTGTTGACTGTATGAGTTTCTTTGCTCCTCACTGTTGGCATGACAGTCACACAGCATGCAGTATTGAATACAGGCAGACATATTGATGTTGTCTGACTCATTGTTCTCTGTTTGATGTCCGTCTCTCCTCTGTCGCTGCCTACAATGTCACTATTATGCACTGAACTCACTCATTTATTAACAAGTACAATCCAAAACGACAGTTAGCTGGCAGCAAAGAACATACCCTCCAAGTTCTAAATGAATATAAATCAATTAGATGCCAGACAAAAGGGGTGAAAGACAAGGAAGGGTTCATGCATGCAAATCCTCCTTCAATCAGTGCCCCTGCACTTCCTTTGGTTTGGGGCAGTTGATGGTTATAACCACCTGTCTCTATTCACACTCCCTTTACATGACTCCCTTTACACAACTCTAATCAAGAAGGGTCATTTCTGAGTTAATTATTGTCTAATTATGAAAAGGGAATGCAGCCCCAACTCAGTTCAGATGCTGGCCAGATGATGCAGATAGGTGATCGGGCAGTGACTGTTACGCCCCTGAGGTCTGTTAAAGGTGCTGAACCAGATGATGAGATGATGAACCTGAACACACAGAGACATCCAGGACTCCATATAAAGTCTAGAATGTGCTTCTTGGGTCATCAGCGAAGCATTAAGGTACTTGAGAAATTATTGTGGAAAATAAGTTCTCGGTACAGTTTTCAGATTTATCAGTCTCCTTTGTTAACACACAAACATGGGAAGTCTGAGAACAATCTGCAGGATATGACCCCCTGCTCGAAGAGACAAGATCTCTTCATACTGTCTATGACAACTCCCTTCTATCCTTCTATCCTTTCCCAGTTACCACTGGTGAGGATATTCACCAGATATCCTCATATAAAATATTCTCCTGTTTGGAACACTCAGCTTATAACAGAAATACTCCCAAATACAAAATTTTAAATGCAACATCTTCTAGTTTCTGAAAACTTGTGTATTTAACATATTACAAAAACCAAACCCCAACCCTAACTCTAACCCTAGACACCTCGCCAATGACCTGGCAGATGGTAACATGTTACATGCCAAACCTTTCATTCTAAAACCCATTTCCATCTACTGTCTACAAAGGAAAACCTCAGAAATCTCAGTCTCAAAAATGCAGCTTATGATATATTCAAAATATCTTCAGGCTGTGACCTCCTGTTTGCTATCGCTGATTAACTGATCTATTGATTCTCCAGAAAAAACAAGAAGTTTATCATATTCTGTCCTAAGATCACTACATGCCATAATCTGTAGCTTTACTACTTCTGTCTGTGTGACACATTGTGTGTTATATAGGTCAAATGAGAAAATGTATGATGTAATAGATTGCAACGACAGACAGTTTTTGCAACCTTACACTTTTAAATGATCGGTGTAGGAAGTCATCATCATAGAATAAATGTGATAATTGTCTTTCCTCTTTTTATTTCTGCTTCAGTGATGCTGGAAATTTCCGATGATACTGTTTGACTAGACGTCATTTGCCCACCCCACTATATCTGCAAAATTAAATTGGATCTTGTCGCACGGAATCAAATCTGATAATCACAGCAAAACAGGAGATTTGTACTGACCACAATACTTAATTAGTCAAAGACACCAAAAACACGGGAAAAATAAAATGTGATCGAGGAATATCAGCTTAAGTATTTAGAAGTTTGAAGTTTCATCTGATGTCAAAATACATCATGGAAAGTTATCAATCAGACAACAATATCATAAACAGTAGAAATATATAATTTTTAGTCTCTCAAATTAAAAGCCAGAATTGTTGCATTGCCTTCTGGCAAAAGCCAATTGTTTTTCCTTGAAGCCCTATGCATTTGCACAAACACTGTTTTAATGGAATCAACTCAGTCAAATAAATTAAATGTCCCTAGTTTTTCCCATAAAGAGCTGAGTTGCCTTATCGTTTTATACAACATATCTACACATTCTTTACCCCACCGCTGAAAAAGTAGATGCTGAACTAAATCTGAACGTGGATGTTTTCAGCCTAATCATTAGGAGCCAGTTAGATATAAATCATAGGTTTTCTCAGCTGGTTTGGTGTTGGATGGGGTTGCTGAGGCAAGCTCTCTATACAGGCTTAAAATAAATTAGAGGCAGCACATCAGCAAATGGTCAGAGTTAACCACTTTTTCTGTGCTCAGGTCCATTTGGGTCAATTTCGTCAGGTTCCATTATGGCTCTGGTCCATTAGAGTTTTGGGCATCTGTGTGTGTGTGTGTGTGTGTGTGGTTATTTTGTGTTGTCCATGTCCATTTTGGGTTCGCATAACACCATAATTAATCCACACATTTTTGCCAGACCCCAAATATGCAGTTTTTCTCTTGTCTTAATTTCTCACATCCATCTGAATGTTAGTGTAGTTGGAGAGAGTAACAACAATAAAGAGACTAGTGATTACAGTTTTAAGTTTCCCATTCTAAGCATGTCTGTTTGGGAATTGGTGCAAAGCACTCTGTAAAGATTTCTTCTTTTTGCACATTGTTTTTAGCTTTTGTTGCCCATGCATTTACTGTACATATTTGGCCAACTATGGAGCCTTTATGACATGCCACTTAATTGAATCAAAATGAGTGGCAGACTGGGGTAGAAATGTTCTTATTAGCTAGGCTACCTTCTGTTGTTTTGCTTGTAGAGTAGTGGGATCTGGGCAAACCCACTGAAGATGTGTCTAATGAGGCATCAATTCAGAGAGAAAGAGAGAGATCACACAAGCATTTGAGTCCACAAAACCAGCAATCCTCAGTTTCACAGGGCAGAAAACAGATGAAGGCTCGCAAACAACTTGACATGTTGTTAATATCACACACATACACACACATAGGGGCACACTTTTAAATACTCTTTCTTCCACACAGACACAAGGACAAAGTGATAGTCAGGCATACAAACCATCAAGCACCAGATATACACAAACATAATGTCCGCCTAATTTAGCTATTTCACACAAAGCCACACATTCAAATATTCTTTGTCTCACACTCACACACTTTTTTCTTTTACACATCCATAGTATCATCATGTTGCTAAAGTATGACGTGTAAAAATGTGACTGGAAGTCTCAGTTGTAACATTAGCATCCTTGTGAGTCTATTGAGCGCTTATTACATGCAAAAACATACTAACAATAAGATTTCTCTGGACAAGCACTACTTGCCTTGCTTGCCCTGGTGGAAAGACACTGATTTAAAGTATCTTAAAATACAGTTAGCATGTAAGATGTAATTGATGTGGGGCCACCAGTCAGTCACTTTTATACCACATCAACAACGTGAAAGGTATGTTTCCTTTTGTCAGTCAAACTCAAACACTAAATTTGGATTTGGCAATTAGGCCTATGTGGTAATTGTGACATTAAAATGTACACTCATTCAGCCTCAAATGGTCAGTAGAGGAACTGCAGTTTTGGCAGTTTCTGTCATTTCTTGGATCAGATCCTGGACATCACTGTCCTGGATAGTGTGAGTAGAAAATTCTTACCATTCTTATTTTAACTAGATAAGACATAAGGCAGTATTCATGATGTCATTGTGAAATAGGGCAATTATCCTGTCATGAGCTGAAACAAGTGGGAATTTATCTTGCTTAGATAATATGTCTGAACCAAATCTAATTGCAGTCAATTTAATATTTGTTGTAATATTTCATCCTGGATGATAGCATTAGGCTGACATATAGCTGAATAGACTGACATTTTCTACTGCTACTGTGGCTAACATTAAATAGTATAAAGGCTGGAGAAAGGTACCAAAGAAGAAGCAACTTTCTCCATAAAGGACGCCACACACAAACTCTGTTTTTTTTTTTTTTTCCTCCAATGTTGTTGTTTCCACGTACTTGGAAAGGATGGAAACAGCAGAGACTGCAGGTTTGTCAGTCTCTCTCACCCCCGGCACAGCGCCATGTGACCGCTGCTGGTGGCAGACAAAAGCCCTTCTCTTCACCCAGTAGTGGAAGTAAATCAGGCCTGTGTGGCTGCGGGGGATAGAGGGAGTAAAGCACTGGAGAGGGACGGAGAGAGAGAAACAGCACAGGGAGCGAAGGAAAGAAAGGGAACAGGGGGAAAGAGACAGCACATAAACTGACAGGGAGCAAGTGAGCATGGAAGAGTGGAGATGGGAGGAAAAGGAGAAAAAAAAGAATGACAGAGCAAAAAAATAAATAAACAGAGGCATGGCCTGGGGGTCACTCATGGAGAAAACAGTCTGACAACACAGCAATTACATCAATTTTCATATTGTGGCTTCATACTGAGGCTGTACATGAAAGAAGAGAGCTCGAGTACACATTAGGGGAAGTAATTTGGGGTTTTAGCCTGAGATTTTGTGTGAGAGCACATTATTACAGTAAATGGCTGGGAATGGTGAGTGGTGGTTAACAAAAAAAAAAAAAGGCACACAGATTGCAGTCATACAAATGGGTATTGCCTCTAATGGTTTGAAAACAAAAGGGAATTTTCCAGGGGAAGCATTTGAGTGACAGCAGATTCAGTCTGAGCTATTTTGCTCTCAGTCTCAGACTTCTCTTTAAGGGATACATAATGGCTCTTTTTCATCAACGGACTGAGTAAAAAAAAAAGTCACAGGGCTCAAATGTTTTCTCATGACAAAGGCCTTGAATGCCTGTGCCTGCCTGTGTTTGCATGTGCAGTGTTCAAAACAATTATGGCCTTGTGCGGCTGTGAAGGCAACAGTAGGCAGGTGGGTGGAATATGAATTCACCTCAGAAGAGACCTCTCTCCCACAGTTGAGCTTCAAAGACTTTTGTTCATTGTCTCACTTTTCTGTACAAGTTCAAGACTTAAAAGTGAACTTAAATATTTCATGTCCTCAAACTGTCCTCAAAATAACAATGACAAAAAATTTTAAAAAGAAAGGTTTACCAGGAAGACAAACACAATCCATAAGAAAAAAAAAATGTCCAAAGACTTGCATCATCATGCAAAAGCTTAGAGGAATATCATAAATAAATACTCAGCATTATATAATATTAATGCATTTATCTGCAGCATCAGTGAGTGTCACCTCACAGGAAAAGAAAAACACCTCTTTTTTTCATTCCTTTACCCTTGTTAGTCAAATACACAAATGGATGTGATCAATTTACAGATTTGATGTTTAAAATACAAATGTGTAGGGCAGCTCCCTCTTAGTCAAGTAGTTTGCTGATAGGATTAAGTTTACAGACGAGTAAGAAATGTTAAGTCTGTGACTTTTGAATGAAGTCTTGGAATGCATGCATGAAGTCAGGAGTGAAATGCACTCAATGAAAAGAAGCACATTAGCAAACAATTGCAGGAACTAATTTTTTTTAAACAGCAGATTACTGGTATTGGAATCTGTGAATTATGGAAACTCAAATAATAAAAGTGGAGAAAGTTTGAAAAACAGTGGGGAAAATGCACCCAATGAGCCAAAACAAAAAAATAATGAATACAAGTCAAGTTTGTTTTATGTTGCTTTTCCTTTGTTCTGAGTTGAAGCTGGTTTCTTGGCACTGGATGCTACAAGACAGCCTTTTTCATGGCTCTCTGATTCTGGACGTGCTGGATAAGTGGGGCATGGCTACTTTCTAAATCAAGCTGTGAAGCACAGATGCGGAGCATCTATTCCAGGGTTGTGGTGGTTTCTTCAGGTGCTGTTGCAGAGTAAAGGCTGGAAACAGTCAGGCTGTCAGACTGTGTTTTAAAAAAAAAAAAAAAAAAGGGGGGGGGGCAGCATTATTCTGCTGAAAATTGGAATCAGAATGATTTGATTCTTGCTTCATTTAGCTCCACCAGTGGTTACTGGAGATTTATCACTGGAATTGCCATCAGAAATACTAGTTGAAAGTAGCAATTAAATGGACTACAGCTATAGATACCTGGATATTTTCCATCATATCAGTGCAGCTGTTTTCCGTGACACGGCAGGATAAAGTCAGTTTCGTAACCTTGCTGATGGAGGAGTTGAAGCTGCGGGCCCATCACCTGCAGCGTTTAATCTTCAAATAGGTGTACAGCAGAAGTCCCTACAGGTATAGTCTACACGAATATACCCCATAACACTAATTATTAGACCACAAGATAAATGCACCTTATTTAGGGCCGCGAGGGTATGTATATCTTGCCAAGCAGTAAAAGGTACATATTTGCACTGTTATTTCTGGATTTTAAGGTGCAGTATCAGGATGAAGTCTGTGTAAGGCCACATACAAAAAGGTTTTACTGTTTCTTTATTTATTTAAGTTAAGTGAAAAGCAGAGAGTGGTTCTGTTGGCTTCATCAGGTGGTGGCCTCCAGCTCGAACTGGAGCGGTTCACGGCCGAGTGTGAAGCGGCGGGAATGAGAATCAGCACCTCCAAGTCTGAGGCCATGGTCCTCAGCCGGAAGAGGGTGGCATGCCCACTCTGGATCAGCAACAAGTTGCTGCCTCAAGTGGAGGAGTTTAAGTATTTCTGGATCTTGTTCATGAGTGAGGGGAGAGGGGAGCGGGAGATCAACAGACGGATCGGGGCTGCGGCTGCAGTGATGCAGACACTGTACCGGTCCGTTGTGGTGAAGAGAGAGCTGAGCGTTAAAGAGGAGCTCTCGATTTACCAGTCGATCTACGTTCCTACCCTCACCTGTGGTCACGAGCTTTGGGTAGTGGCCAAAAGAATGAGATCGCGGATACAAGCGGCGGAAATGAGCTTTCTCCGAAGGGTGGCTCTCTCCCATAGAGATATGGTGAGGAGCTCAGTCATCTGAGAGGGGCTTCGAGTAGAACCGCTACTCCTCCACACTGAAAGCCAGTAGAGGTGGTTCGGGCATCTGACTAGGATGCCTCCTGGGTGAGGTGCTCCGGGCATGTCTCACTGGGAGCAGGCCCCGGGGCAGACCCAGGACACGCTGGAGAGATTAAATCTCTCGGCTGGCCTGGGAATGCCTCAGTGTTCCCCTGGATAAGCTGGAGGAGGTGGCTAGGGAGAGGGAGGTCTGGACTTCTCTGGTTGGGCTGCTGCCCCTGCAACCTGGCCAGGATGGATGGATGGATGGCTTTACAATATAAAGCGCCTTGAGGCGACTTTTGTTGTGATTTGGCGCTATATAAATAAAACTGAATTGAATTGAATTGAATTGAATGGATGGAAGTGAAAAGCAATTAATGCATTTTCCCAAAATTTCATTTGGGGTCTTGTGTCTTGTATCGGCAAGATGGTAATGCAAAGAGATTCAGGTACAAACTTTCCTGAGGCCTTTGGTTTTCCTGAGCATAGTGTCACTCTGTTTTTTTCCCCCCACAGTCCAAAGACACATGCGTTAGGCTAATTAGTAATTGTAAGTAAAGTAACAGGTACCCCTGTACCCAGTTTTACCTCTTTTTTAATAGACCATTTGCCACATTGCCAACTACACAAGAGGACTTTGGTTCCTTTTACAGAAGTTTGCTTTTATATGGAAAATTAGTTATAGAGTTCTGACACATTAAATTAACAATTGACATTAATTTGTAGCTTTTTGTGTAGTTATATTGCAGTAATAAGGAAACCTGGACTTCCCTTGTGGCACACGGGTACATTATGGTACTTTATTTTCTAAGTGTCACAACTGACTGCAGTTGCTCTTGACTGTTTAAGTTAAATATTAAAGAAGATCTGATGATGAAAAAAAGTGGTTTTGTTGGTGCATTTTTGATGATTGGTGTGCATTGTGTCTCCCATGATGTCTGCACAATAGCAGCCAGCTTGTGTTTCGCCAGTTGAGTGCTTTTAATGTGAAACAGCAGGAGCAGAAAAGTTGATTTTGCATTAGCAATAACTTCATCCAGCTCTAACATAGTGTGAAGACAGTCAACAGTGACACTGTTTTTAATAATATAATTACACTGGAACTTGCATGCATCATTTCCTGTGAATCACTTGTGAAATACAAGAATCAATGACGAGAGTGGCCACTAACAGTGAAAAATACACAGAGATGATTACTCAGTGTTGAACATTTAAAGACTGTGGAAGAAAAACAATCTTGACCAGAGTCAAAGGCTGTTAAAAAATCAGGATAATAAAGTTAACAGTAACTGAAAGCTCCGCTATTCCCAGTTTGTCTTACAATCACACTTAGGGTTTATCAGAACACTGAAATAGGACAAAAGTGTTGCATCATGTGTGCTTTTTCTTCAAGTAAAATATCTACTTTAAGGTAAATAAATGCTTTCTTTTTTAGGAAACAAACACGCCACTCTCAAAGACTTTAAAATGCAGAAGTGCAAAGAAAGAAAGAATTGTTTACTCACTGATGTCGACAGGTTTGTATAGTTCCCCAGATTTACAGACAAATACTTAAATATCCTAAGTATTATTACCTAAGTTATGTTATTCATTTGTAATTAATTATAATTAATTAATTTTGACATTCAGATGTCAATCATACTTAATGAAGTGTTTGACCCTGATAAACAGAATGAATAAATTGAAACAAGGATAAACTCAGCTGTTTGAAAATGCAGGTGTAGTACGCTTAAAGCTCTCAGTGGGAAGTACTTGTGCATGAGGCCTTGATTGTGTCTTTGCAATGTAGGTTAAAGCTTGATGGCTTCATGCTGCTCATAAATATGTCTTATGTGCTGATCTGATGCCTTTAAAGATATAGAATGTAATTTGTCTTTCATCCAGCAGCTTCAGTCCAGGACAGACATTCTTTGCTGAAAGAGAGATGTTTGAAATTATGAAAAGCTCTAAACATGTTATTATTAGTGAGCTGATACTGTGTTGTGACAAAGTATTATGCAGTGAAAAGTCATTGTCAATTGCAAGATTCACAATATTTCTAAACTTGCTTTAGTCTTTTTATTCTGAAAAGATTTCTCCATCACAACAGCAAATTAAGACTGAGACTCTTATTTGAGGACAGTGCTAAACTAAACAGATGCACTGCAATTCTCGGTGCAATTTTCCCCTCGAGACTAAAAACATCAAGATGAGAATCACTGTCTATTTATGGAGACTTAATATTCAAAAAGCTAGGAAGCAAAAGAAACATTTTATTATGTATTTTCAGCAGAAAATATTGCATAAAGTAGCCAAGAGCAAAATTTGTGCTACAATAAAATTTTGAAGTCACTTCTAATTAAACAGGTCAAGTCATTACAACACATGCTTACTTACACCAGACATACCTGGAGCAATACCACCTGGTGCATATGCAGCACACTGATATCAGTGCATAGAGCTGCGTGTTGCATGGGGATAACAAAAAGTAAAAGAGAGGTGAAGTGTCGTCTGGTCCACCAGCTTTTTAAGGACACGGTGCATGCCAGAAGAATCACAGCGAATCAACCATGCTTCTCTGGCCTGCACAGCAGTGGTTTTGTTTGAGGTGGTGGTGATGGTGATGGAGGTTGGAGTTGCTCAGAGGGGACACAACATCTGTCAGGCCTAAGGCACAATCTCCAAATGGCTGCGATGAGCAGAAAGACGAGCACCCTGGAGCCCGTGGAGAGACACAGCGACAGAGGAGGGGAGATGGACTCGGAGACACAAATCCAGATGGACAGAGAAATGGCGGGTGATGGAGACAGGGCTGACAGAGTGTGAGGTGCTGAGATGGAAGAGGGAGAGAAGAGAAGTTGTAAAGAAGATAGGCTGGGTAAATCTAGGTGAGCCGGGGATATTCCATCAATATTCTTTTACGTGCCTTCACGGGACATTGCTCGCTTTCTCAGCAGGGGATTGAAAGCTATACAACTCAGTGTGTGCTACTGTCAGAGTAAGAGAGCTGAGCTCCCCTCGAAAGCATTCTAATGTAAAATGTTGTGGAAAAGGCATCTCCAAATGACATATGTTGTTGTGTTATTTATTAATGATCACTGTGAAGAATTCATTATTTCAGTAACTCAAGACAGATGAAGATGTCTGAAGTGGGATTGCTGCTGGTTAATTATCTAAACGGATCTTGTTTGTCTTGTCTCTGTTCATTCATAATGAACGTGTAGCTCTGTGTTTTCACACGCAGCTTGCGAGCCTTCCAGCTTATGTACTGCCATAAGGGGCAGCTAGCTGAGCCAAGATAGAAAACCCAATTATACTGAAAGGCAGAAACTGACATGTTTGTCAGGTCTGGCAGGAGTCTGGGTGAGCTGAAATGTCAGGCGGCGTTCAATTAGCGTCGGGCTTAAATGTCTCCGATCAAGAGACAGGAGTTTAGTTTAATAAGACGGATCTAACAGTTGAAAGCACCTGGTCGATGCAGTGGATGAGGGAGTGAGGAGAGGAGGAATGATAATTATGAATATGTGCATCAACTCTTTTTTTGCTTTCGTGTCCTGCACTTAGAGCCATGTAGCACAGTGGAATTTGATGGCAAGTGTTGGACATGAATATTCATCAGGAAAAAATAGTGACAGGGATTTGATTTGCTACGTGCTGTCAATGCAGACACTTAGCTAAGTTAACATGGTTCCACATGAATACACAGTAGCTCGTCTTGTACTTGAGGAGTACAGTCATATCATTATTAATCTTGCCAGTCTCTCCTTATCTCTGTTAGCATTAGCTTTGTATGTATTAACCATTTTATTTGGCACAAGCTGACAGTGGATGATGTGTTTGTGCTACTGATATGAACACTGACACATGATTATCCAAGAGGCTCATATAAATCACATTATCTACTTTTGGTTCACTTCAAAATAACCCAGACTGTTTCATCATGTGGGCCTTGGTATACTATAAATGCCTTCTCATACTAAAGAACACTAAAAACACATTAAATATTTTTATTGCTTTGAAAATTCTAAATGCTCAACATATGTTATGTATGATCTACCAAAAACTGCCATTACAATAGGTGCACAATGCATTTTGGGTCAGTGGTATAAACTGGTAGCACTCTGGAGCTATTGTGACAAAGTTGCTATATCTAAAGAACTAGAGTTTACAAAGCATCAAAAAATGCCACACTGTGCGCTTTTGGTTGTGATTTCCAGTCAAAAGGAAACAAGAAAGTGATATTAGTCTGTGCAGCTTTCCTTTCAACAAGAAGATGAGAAAATGTTTCCAAAATACCAGCAGCTGTGTTCTCTGCACTTTTCTCCTGATGCATTTAGTCTACCAGAAAGAACAGTTTTAGCTGCATTTGGTTTAGACTAAAACTAAATGCTGTGTCTACAATTTTTTACCGACAAGGAGTCTGAGCACATAACATAACAGTAACATAACAAGTGAAAATTGAGATGGGAAATTTTAGACTCTCTCCTTCTCTGCTCCAACCCTGATCACAGAGGAAAATGACAATCTGCCCATTCAGTCAGCCCAGCAGTCTGTGAATGTTCAGGATTGTCAAAGTAAGATCAATTCAACTACTCAACAGGATATAGACATGCCGGATGTTCCGTACAGTGGCCAGCAGATGTGCGTGAAGCTGAACAGAATAGCAGTAGGGTCCAGACACTGGGACCAAGACTGTTCCACCTATTAGGCATCACTACCCAGACTGCATTATTTTATAAACAAGTGAAAGGATTTTTTCAAATATAAAAAAACCCCACAATTTTTATAGTTTTTAAAAAAAAAAATTTTAATTGTTGATCTTGATGCTAATAAAATGAGCTATATATGTATTCTTAATATACATCGATCAGGCATAACATTATGACCATCTTCCTAATATTGTGTAGCCCCGACCCGTCAAGGCATGGACTCCACTAGACCCCTGAAGGTGTGCTGTGGTATCTGCACTAAGATGTTAGCAACAGATCCTTTAAGTCCTGTAAGTTGTGAGGTGGGGCCTCCATGAATCAGAGTAGTTTCTCCAGCACATCTCACAAATGCTCGATAGGATTGAGATCTGGGGAATTTGGAGGCCAAGTCAACACCTCAAACTTGTTCTTGTGCTTCTCAAACCATTCCTGAACCATTTTTGTTTTGTGGCAGGGAGCATTATCCTGCTGAAAGAGGCCTCAGCCATTAGAGAATACCGTTTCCATGAAAGGGTGTACATGGTCTGCAACAATGCTTAGGTAGGAAGTACATGTCAAAGTAGCATCCACATGAATGGCAGGTTTCCAAGGTTTCCCAGCAGAACATTGCCCAAAGCATCAGACTGCTTCTGCCAGCTTGCCTTCTTCCCATAGTGCATCCTGGTGCCAGGTGTTCCCCAGGTAAGCAACACACACGCACCCGGCCAGCCATGTGATGTAAAAGAGAATGTGATTCATCAGACCAGGACACCTTCTTCCATTCCTCCATGGTCCAGTTCTGATGGCGCTTTCAGCAGTGGACAGGGGTCAGCATGTGTACCCTTACTGGTCTGCAGCTATGCAGCCCCATGCACAACAAACTGTCTATCAAAACCTGCATTAACTTTTTCAGCAATTTGAGCTACAGTAGCTCGTCTGTTGTAGATGCTCTGACCCAGTCGTCTAGCCATCACAATTTGGTCCTTGTCAAATTCGCTCAAATCCTTAAACTTGCCCATTTTTCTTTTTTGAGGACAAAATGTTCACTTGCTCCCTAATATATCCTACCCACTAACAGGTCCCACAGTGAAGAGATAATCAGGGTTATTCATTTCACCTGTCAGTGGTCATAATGTTATGCCTGATCGGTGTATGTATCCCTTTTCATAAAAGGCAAGTGTGTGATCATAGAGTTTAAAACCTTTCAGTCCAAATCCTGAACTGCACACTTCACTGAGTCCATTTACACTTACTGATTTCTTCCCTGGAAGGGCAGATATATCTATCTAAAATGTGGAACAAATGTTTGCATGGATGTAGTTATGAGTGAAATTAATTTCAGATTATGTTAGAGAAGCAAAGAACTTTATAAAGATGTCCTTGAATATTAAGAAAATTGAATTTTACTCTTTAAATGTAGAGTTATCATACAGCACAATGTGAAAATACCTAAATTAAGACAAATTGAACTGCATCAAATTTGCAGTCTATGTCAGAAATATTGCTGAGTGTGACTTCAGCAGATGTGATCCTAATTGCAGAGTTATTAAATGTACATCCAAAACAACCTCACTGAAGTAAATTAATCTATTTTTTAATGTATATAGACAGAGAAAAACAACCTCATGTATCAGTTCTTCCAGAGCAAAAAAATGTCACTGGCAAAGAGTTGAGTCATGGTGATTCCCATGTCACAGGAGTTTTGCATAAAAGACTAGGAGTTAAATCCATCAACTGTTTGTAAAATGTGGACTTTGTAGCTTCCAAGTCTGAAGAGTGAAGCAAGTGCAGAAGTGCCTTAAAATCTGCATTCTTTTTAATGGCCATGGCAACTCACATGAGGGCAACTCATGTGGTTGTATAGACACCTAAGGGAAAATGGCCCTTGGCTGCTTGGCTCCCTCGATCTTTGACCTCAGTAAGCAATTTACAGATAAGTCTATGGTCTCAATTATTGGTTTCAAGTCTTATTGGATGCAACATATTACTGTCGAAAAGGAGGTTAAAGCTTTAGGTCAGGCCTACATTATTATAATTTATGACATGCAGTATCCCTCAGTTTCACAGTCAGATTTGCCACGAAGATGGGGATACCAATAATCTCAAGCTTAAGACTTTAAAAGATGGGATTCTCAAACAAATGGGTGATATCACAGCCATTCCCAGCTTATACACTAAGATTTTTCTTTCATGTAGATAGTCACCTGGTTAGGTTTAGATAAGATCTTGGTTGGGCTTCAAACATGCCCTTTCACCCTCATCACCAGTAAGATAACTCAGTTTTCTTGGATGCCAGGGTATCACTTCCTTCCTATCCTGTTACAAATCACAATTATTATGAGATTAATAGTATAGTAGTAATTGAATAAATACATTTTCTAGGGTAAATAACTTTTCTATCACTTCACTGTGCTTAAAGCTAGATATTTATGCACTGGGGGCTTGTGTGTAACAACTAAAATTTGCTTTGGGTTCCAGCTTTGCTACTGAACAATGAGGCATATTTTCAGCCCAGTTTTGAATTGTCACACTTTTTTCTTTACAATCAGCACGACTTTGATAGTAATTTCAATTAAAGGTCATGCCAGCACGACGAACATTTTCAAATGGGCTATAAAAACAAAAAATGGGAGTCATCATATTTAAACCTAAACCACGATTATTTTCTAATCATAACTGAGCAGTTTTGGTACATAAACCTAACCAAAAAGTGTCTGCAAAGAAAGCAAAGAAAGTGTAAAAGTCATTGGTTACATGTTAGATCTGAGTCTCTGGTATGAGTGGCGAAGTTAAAATGCCTCCACCACTCATTTTTTTAGCTCCTTCAAACTGGAGATGAATCCATAGATAAAACCTTGTCTTTATGTCAACCCTCCACCACAACCCCCAACTGGTCACTCTCACTGAGGGGCACATTGTGAACTAGCCTGGTTCTGTTGGAGTTCCTGTTAAAAGGGATGTCTTCCTTGCCACTGTCACCAAGTGCCTATTTAAAAAAAGGTAAAAAAAAAAAAGAGTAAAGTTTGACTTTTTTACAAACTGCTGTGAGACTTATTGTGTAATTAACATCACCAATATTTGATTTTTATTCCCCGAATATAAATATACTACACACGATTGTATCTTGGTGGACATTCTTCCAACTGAACATGCAATCAGCAAAGGTTTGTTTCAGAAATGAGAAAAGGACTTTGTTTCCAAAGGTTTTTCTCTTATTTTGGATTAGGTTGTTTCTAATGTGTTTTTAACCTGTCGACAGTCCTTTCTAAGCTAAAAATAGTAATAATAAAAAAATAGTATCATTTTGCCACCTCTATGAAATCCCACTGAGCTACATTACAGTGAGGTCAAATCACTGAAGCAGGTCTGTCAAAACATCAACACATAACTATTCGCTTGGCCAGACACCTCAAAAGACACATGAGAAATTGTTCCTTCATGGACGAGCTAATCCTTTACGTTTTCTCTGGGTTCTTCTTTCCTTGCATTTTTGGCCAAAGGGACTGGCAGTGACAACAGGAGGCACTGAGACCTTTAGCCTGCCCAGCACATGTTTACCGCTGACATTTTAACAACCTCTTGTGAATACTTTACTCTCTCCTGGCTGGAGCTGCTCCCCTTTTACTGCCCTTTGGCTTCAATTATGAGACTTGGTTCCTCTGGCTTAAGTACCACCTGAAGCTAACTTCTGCTTTCCCTTCTGCCTGCGCTGAAACGGATGTGAAATAATCCATAGTTTAGTGTTTGGCTAGGAGGATCATTTGTATAAAATAACTGATAGAATCCCAATCACTGCAGGACACAGTGAATAGACAAAAACACTAGAAGTGATTTTGCAAAATGATCTTCTTGTGATTAACTGTCTTTCTGTGGAATAAAGTCGTAGTAAATAATTTTTTAAAAGTATTAAGAAAGTAATAGAAAATACATTTTTCAATATTAGTTTCCAGTCGAAAAGCTTGAAAATGCTCATCAAAAAATCTGTAGAAAAATTTGAACTGTCCTTGACCCCCAGCTTAGCAGTGCTGTGTCTGATTTCAAATACAAGATAGTTGCTGGCTCCTGGGCTCCTGCTGGCTCTGTCAAGCCCAGTTCAAACTTCAACCTCAGGTGGATTGTTCTCTGTTTACGTGTTCTCTTTCTCTCTCTTTTTAAAAAAAATTCTGCTCTGCAATCAAAATGGGTGAAACGAGTGTACTACCTTCTATTAAATCATCCCCAAAGCTAGAAAATTGAGTTTCCCCAGAAAGAGAATAAATCTCAGGTTGTTTCTTTTGTTCCTTTGCTTTCCCAGTCTGGACCTACTTAAAGTCTGAGCAACAAAAACTGTTTATTGCTGAGTATTGCAAGAATTTAGTCATAGATTTATTGAGAGGAGTCGCCATCCAATTACTGAGTGAGTGTATGAAATGGAAAATATGAAGCTAATTTTATTAATATTCTCTCACGGAGTATTTATGCTGCTGCACTCATGGAATACACTCCTTAAACATAAATGTCCTCCACCTGACACACATATGCTTCATTAACCTTTGTCATTTTCAAACTTTTTGGCTTCATAATTTAGTCTCCCATACACACACACACACACACACACACACACACACACACACACAATGTTAATGTTAATCTGTCACTTGGAATTTGATTACTTTGTTTATATTACTGATTAGAAATCTGATGTCTCAGAGCTTCACAGATCTGTTTGACTGTGGTTTTCCGCAGTATATTATTACATACGGGAACTGAATAGCAGAATCATATTAAAAAAAGTGAAAAGCACTTAAACAATCAACAGTGAGCTGAGACATCTTTCTGATGATAAAAAAAAGAAAATCTAAATATCTTCAGTTTTTATTATGGATGGAGTGCAGAATTACAAGAATGCAGAGTTCAAGAAGGAGGTTGAAATAATATTAAATGTACCTTGAAACTGCAAAGATTGTTAAAATACCAATTCAGTAAGCAAGAATAAACCTTTATATGCAAAGCTGAGATAACTGTGTTTTTTTGTGGACATCGAGACCCTTTTTTGTAAATCCAAGAAATAAAGCTATGTTTTAAGCAAACTATGGTTCATTCCAGCCTGTTTGCTTTGCTAGGGTGTCAAATGCTTCTGTTTTCTCAACTGTACTTGTGTCTCCAAATTATGTTTAAACTATGCTTTTGCATGAATGCCTAACACACCTGGTTTAGGCAATAGTGAGACAAGTCTCTCATGATTGACTTGTCACATATGGATGCTTGTAAAGGACCCCTTGGCATCACATTTACATGCACACATGTAAATGTGATGCCAAAATTGCAAGTGTAATATGTTGTTAAGCAAAAAGCAAAAAAGTTGGTGAAATAGAATCAAATCAGGAAGTGAAAGCCAAGGAAACAAAATCCAAGACATGAAACTATCACATTATGATAAAAGACAACATGTACTTTGTTTATCCCAAAGTTGGGAAATTCAGAATTTAAAAATCAAAGTCTTCTTGCCACCTGAGGACTGTTAAGTCAACTTGTCACTTTCTTTCGTGCTCTGCTTTGTCTCCAGCAGAAATCTTTTGTCCATGTAGCAGGTAAATAACTTTAGATTTATTAAAACCTTTGTGCAAAAAAACAGCTGCTTACTGCTAAAGGCAGAGTTTAGGAAAACAGTACCTCAGTTCATCTAAAAACCAAGCGCATCAGCAAAAAAAGCTAAAAGCCACAGTGGGTGCATTACAGGTTTGTCTCTGAATCACGTCAGGCATTGCTTTTATTAAAAATATTGATTAGTGGAGCTTGCTCATTATAATGAGTGAGAATGAGCAAAATGTCCTGCCTTGGGCAGGACCACAGCCTTTCATTCAGCAAACAAACACCTGAAATGCATTAGAAAAGGATATAACATTTTCTCATCTGCCAAGCTTCTTTTCCCTTTCTCTAAAATTTAAAATTTATTACCTGGATTTTCTCAGTGATGAGAGTATGGAATCCAGTATTTGTATTCAAGCTATTCATGTGTTTGAATTAGCTTTCTGGACCGGGAGAAGCCCACCCAAAACTAATTTATGAGAACTCATGTGAACATCTACATGCACAAGTTTTATGTTGAACCTCTTTTGCATGCTGGAATGCTGCACATGGAGCGAGTGAGCCGAGAGACTGAATGCAAACAAGGCAAAACCAACATATTTTCACACCATCATTTTGTTGGGCTGAACGACATTATACTACAAGAATCCTTTTTTTATGTTGTGGCATCTGTCTGACAGCATCATCCATTATTTGTTCATGTCTGAAAAGGTTAATGAAGTGGTGTTTTTTTAAATAAACAAGAGCAAAGCAAAAAGCCAAAAAAAAAAAGAAAACACAAACAAAGCCATGCATCATAGCTGTAGTAATTTCCATATTGTATTTACACATCGTAACAGGCTGTATTGATCTCCATACTTTGACGTATACTAGTGGATTACACATTTCTGTAAGCATGCCAACAGTGTTTAATGTTCCTGTAATCCTCCACTCACCAGAAACACAACAGCAATTATAAAGTTGTCTGTTATTGGAGCTGTGCTGCTGTTCCAGGGAATGAGAAAAACCTTAATTGGGATTTGTAGTTCAGGCAGCATTTGAGTACATTTGATTGGATTGGTCAGCATGTGGCTCACGTATGTGACATTATATCTGCCCTCTGTGATTGATGAACTGGTGTTAGTGGGTCTGCCCACCACGGCTGCTGTTACCCAAGCGAATGCTGACAAATGACTCACCAGCATGAGTGAACAGAAACACTCGACCGCACGCTGCCACACTGAGAAGGATATTGACTGTGAGAGCAGTGTGTCTTCACATTCTCTCTGCTGTCTGATGACATAATGGCCACATGGAGATTGTCATGCTAAAGGCCATCTCTAAACCTAATGTAAGCCCCCATGTGCAACGCAGGGACTTTACTTTAGACAACTTTGTACAACTACTTTTATCGACATGTTGACATCAGAGGCGTTGCAAGTGCTTCAGCACTTCTAACAGCCTGTAATTGAGAAAAAACAGAGCTAGGCTTTCATAGTTATGAAACTCAACAAGTAAAGATTGTGAGTCAGAATCTACCTTATATATTTATAGTTACTGAAGTAACTCAGATAGAGATGATGGATAAAAGCAATTTTTTCAAAGATATGTCACTATACCTATAAACACAAGGCAATCATTAGGACAGGACAGTACAAATGTACAGCACTGCTGATTTTGGAAAGAGCCAAACATTTTTCTCCAGGGAAAAACCTAAAGAGAAGAATTAGATTTATAATTTATAAAGTTTAAGTGATAAGTGGGTGCCTCTTTAGGGAGCCAGCAAATGATGGGCTGTACAAAAGTATAAACCACTCAGTGATACTACTTTAATATTAAAGGTAAAATGATGATACGATTTGTACATGCACATAAGTGAACTTGTAGGGTTTTTCCACTGTACTACTTTAAGTTATTGGTTTTAGTGAAACAAGCTCTTATTTCCATTTACTGACAGAAACAGCATTAAGTAAAATGGCAACAGGACAAACATTCTAGGCTCACATAGATCTGTCCTATAGTAGCTATACCTATATATCTATATGTAAGTACCTTCAAAAGTGTATGTAACTGTGGTTACATTAAACACTTCTGTAGGATTTCTTCTTCTTCTTTTTTTTTGTTTGTTTTTAAGAGTAACTTGACTTGCAGTCTTGGAGCACTTTCCACAGTTCAGTGTTTTAGTGTTTTCTGTCTCATCCAGTAAACTTTTATTTTTTTTATACATACTCAATACTTTCAAATACATATTGCTGTATCTCGTCAGGAACACTGTGCTTTACTGTCTTGTCTCATAATATTCAATTTCAATGTTATTTTTAGATTAATATTTCCTGCTAATAAAACTATTTGTTACTTTCTCAGCCTGAACAGCTCGTATGTTGTATAAAATTTACCAGGGCTGTTGGAGCTCCTCTGTAAGTGTATTGGCTTTAGCCGACAGTAAGAGATTTGTAACAAATCCCTTTCCCTCCAGCCTTGACGGTGTTGACAGGACAGTAGAAGAACAGTTGGGATGTGCTTCTCATCCCCAGTGTAAATTAAACCCTTGCCACAGACTAACAGTAAAAGATGCTGAACCTGTGTTTTGTCTAAAACATTTACAGCACATTTTGCCCCTTAAGTCAGTATTTGTGATCTTTAACCTCTTAACATCCATGAAGCTGTCAGCAAACTGGTTAGGGATAGGGTTAGGTTCACATCCACCCCTTTTTAATGGAATTTTCACCTATTTGGCATGCCCAAATGGAAATCTTATGTGAGAAGAACTACAAGTACTGAATGCCATATTGCCTCATTTGGGCAGTAGAAATGAGCTTCCCACAATGGGTGCCTGGGCTCAGCCTTATAGATGGGTGAGGAACTATATCAGGCAGGAGCTCAGGGTGGAGTCACTTCCCTGTTTTGGGCATGTCCAACTGGGAGGAGACATTGAGGTAGACCCAAGAGAGATTATGTCTCACCTCACTAAGGGGAGCGAGCTCTGGGCATCTCTGCTTAGACTGCTGTCCTCACAACACCTGACCTGGACAATGGGTAGAAGATAGATGGATGGATGGAAGAATGGACAGATGGACAGACTATCCCTTCATGGTCAGAACTGTCCTGGCTTTTAAATCTGACTGAGTTCTGATGTTATACTCACAGACACACAGACGCCTCCTAGTGTGCCTCATCAAACTGTCTGCTACTTTACTGCTGCTCTTAATGATGACAGTACTTGTGGCGGTTTAGGTCCACTGATTCAATTATATTTGCATCTGATAATATGCAGGAATTTTGTTTTTTGTAATTTTTCTGGGGGCTGTGCCAGAATTTGGAAAAAAAGTTGGACCTCTAAGAACAGAAAGAAGCTCATGGGAAATCAAAGCTCTTAAGGCCTGACTGAGCATAGGCAACGAGCATGAAGAGAGAGACAAACAGCGGGTGCACACTGCTGCTGTTACACACACCCATTTGCTGCAAGATGTATCATACTGATTATATCATCAAACCTAACAGATACAAATTATTTTTTGCGATATGGTATCATCAGTGGAAAAGTGACTGTGGATGACAAGTTTTTATATGCTAATCTGCAGCCACACTGGTAATAATATGCTTTATATCTCAGATATGGTAATCAGTCCTGATTGACTTGTCTCTGTGTGTTTGTCTCTCACAAGTGGGTGAATTGGAAGAAAAGTGACAAAGAATTCAGCACAATCAAAGAAAAATAGTCATACACTCTTGCATTTTAATGCACAAATGTTTCACCGTAGGATATCCTCCATTTGCCTTTCTTTCTTCTTTGTTTGGGCTAACTGTTACTGCTTTGCTCTTTTGTGTTGAAAACCTCAAAGTGAAGCCTGCTTGCAATGTCCCTAATCTTACATCCTTCTGCCATTTTCAGATCATGCTGCTAACCGATCCAGAGGTAGAGAGCAGCCTTCTGATCAGCTCTGATGAAGGAGCTACCTACCAGAAGTACCGCCTGAATTTCTACATCCTCAGCCTTCTCTTCCACCCTGAGCAGGAGGACTGGATTCTTGCCTACAGCCATGACCAAAAGGTGAGAGAACGGGCAGGGCAAGTTTAGCGGCCAGTTGTTCAAAAGGAATCAAAAGGAGTGTTAAGTAAGATAAGCAACAACAAGGGCAGGATTACTGAGCCTGGGAGCAAGACAGATAAACCTGTTATACAAGATTTTAGCTCAAGCACAGGGTCAGAGTTCATGAGTTTCACTTTAAAGGGAAGCGGATAAGTGAGGATAGTAAAATTAAAACTGTTGTGGAAACCCATTTCACCAGGAGAAAAGAAGAAAGATGGGAATTGTGATGCTTTTAGTCAGACTTAAATGTCAAAGTTAATTTGAAAAAATCTGGTGACCCCTCGGCTCATATGCTGACTTTACCTCTGGAGGCGAGGGCCAGTGTCACAAGGATGTCTAGATAGCAGATAACAGATATCGGCTTCAAGCTTTCCTGCTTTGTGTGGCTAGTTATTGTTTGTAAATGTGGAGAAATTCAAAACGGCTATAGAAAGGCAAATGTAGTCCCTCTTTTGTTTTTCACAGGGACAGTACACAGGACAGCCTGCAGCCTTCAGAAATGTTTTAGACCTAAGTTACTCTGAAACAGATGGACAGCACTCACTAGCCAAGCAAAATTAAGACGGCAAACAAACTCTCTATGGAAGACCATGCTACACAAGATGTACTTCCCCAC
>VUQS01031654.1:19967-48077 GCA_015108495.1 Heterochromis multidens | reverse complement strand
GTGTGTGTGTATATGTGTGTGTGTGTGTGTATGTATGTGGTGTGTGTGTGCTTGGGGGTGGCTCTTTAATTCTTTATGGATATCCCAAGTGCTTTCAATGATTTGATACCCTGAGTAGAGGACATAGGCTTGGGGTGAACTTCAGTAGAAACCAAAAACATTTTGGTCGAGCAAACACCAACTGAAAAGGGACGTTACTAAGTAATACCAACTTTCACACATAAATACAAATCTGTACTCTTAGGTACATCAAAAACCACAAATGTAACCAGAGAGAAAGCAAACGACGACAACAAATCACCCATGACGACACTGTCATTTTCAGCTTTACAATATGCATATGTTCATGCATATATAGTGTGTATTTCCCCTTGCATACAGACAAGTGGTTGGGGATTATATAGAGAGCCTTTAGTTATACCAACTCCCTCTGCAGAGACTAACACTGATTATTAAGATTGATACAAATGAGAGCAAACATAATTCACAGGACAGGCTGAGGAGCAAGATGAGAAGTGATTTCTGTGCAGCCTTGTAAACAGATGTGGCCAGAGAGCCAGAGAGGATGATGGGACAGACATCCACTTAAAGCAGCAAAGAGAGGACAGATTACAAGAGGCGGAGGCTGGGTGGGAAAAGAAGAAGTGAGGGAGGGGGGACCTTTTTCCTCCCAGCTTGCCAATCAAATCAGCAGCATCACCTCATGACTTTGACTGTCGGGACTCAGCTAAACATCAGTCCTTGTGCTGAAAATCAAATTAAAGTAATAGACATGTTCCTGCCTGCACTGCTCGATGAAAGCTACTCAGAATGTAACAAACGGTGGCCTCTCAACGATTTAACACAGCATCTGATAGTAAAGCAGCCTGCGGGCTGATTGAATATTCTATCAGGGAGGGGAGGGGTAGGGTTACTGGGGGCGTCCAAGATAACAGCTGCCCACTACCCATCCCCAGCCTCACTTCTCTCCAGCCCCCCTCCACTATTCTCTGCACTGAGAGGAGAGAGAAGCTCAAACAAACAGCTGGATCCGCTCACGGATGGTCTGCCGGCAGATTGGGCAGGTCTTAAGCGCGGCGCTGCAGTCAATGCAGGAGGCATGCCCGCACTGGAAAACCAGCTTGATGTGGTTGTCGATGCAGATGGGACAGGTCATCCGCTCCTCCATCTGGCGGTAGCGGGACTGCAGTTGTTCGAGCAGGTTGTGCTGCTCCGAGTTCTCGGTGCCAGGGCTGCAGTCCACCTCCGTTTGGTCTGTGGGGGGAGGTCATCATTATTAGACAAGTTCATTTTATGCAGACTGTGCAGTGTTGTGCAAGATGAGCCTGTCCTGCTGTGCTAATGGCTCAAAGATAATAAGGTTAACATGGAGACAGCACTGTCCAGAACACGTAGCTGCTTTCATTTACCAATCAAGGCTGCGTGTCAGTGACATCTCAAGACCAGTGATCACCGCATATATAGAGCAGTCCTTTTTAGGATCTCATACATGCAAATTTAAAATGATTAAAGATTCTCATGAATAAACATTAGGGTAACAAGCTGTTATAACACTGCAAGAAACATTTAAGACTTATAAAAGTTGCAGACAGTAAATCAGAGTACAGGAGGATAATAAACTAGACTAACAGACTACTGACACTAAGTTTGTAAAACAAAAAGAAGCAAAAATAAAAGCTGTTAATGAAATAACACAGGAATACAAACAGAAGAACTGCATTGTTTGCTGGATGTGGAGCATTTCCCATTACATCACTGCCCTGTTACCACATAGCAGAAACAATGACAGGGAGATTTTCTTACCTTGCCTAATTTTCTTGGTGATTGTGACCTGGCATTTGATGCATTTCTTCATGCGATGCGCACATTCTGTTTAGACAAGGACCAGGTTAGACAAGGAATCAAAGTCAAAACAATTAGGCTAAAAGTCTATCTGTAGCACCAATTCCACGTTTTTTAACAATCAACAAAGAAAGTAAAGCAAACAACAGAGAGAAAAAAAAAACGGCACATCTCAGCCTCATCCTGTCACCCACCTTCACAGGCTACACTGTGCTGGCAGGGGCAGAAGAGAACCAGAAGAGCCAGCTCGGAGCAGATGAGGCATTCGCTGGGCCCAGGCGGCGTTGGTAGAACCAGGTTGGTCATGGTGTTGGGCGTCGTGTGGACCCGCCGCAGGCTGGCGCTGCTCAGGCCCTGTCCGCATGTGATGGCCTGCAGGCGCTGCAACCTGACACACAACACACAGCTATTGCGCCACAGTAAAGTCTTCCTTTTTTAACCTCAAGTGACTCCCACACACCGGCACTTATCCCTTAGCAACTGTTTTCTGTTTGTCTTTAAAGTTCCAGTTCATTTACAACAAAAATAGCACATAACGGTGTAAAATATGACCATAAGAATGTTTTATCAACTATGCATTATAAAAATATTAGCCACCGCTTCAGGTACATCAACCCTAATTTTGCAAACAGCTACCTGTGCTTCTCAGAAAAGCTCTTGATGAGCTGCAGCATGGTGCTGTCTGCCACCAAGTCCAGAGGACTCTTGCCCTTGTGGTTGGCGTAGCTGATGTCAGCACCTTCCATCGCTAGAAAACAGGCGACAGCTGTGCCTACACTCATCTCGGTACTCCCCAAAAGACCTGTAGAGTTCAGCTGTGGATGCAGAAGATGGAGGAAGAGAGAGAAGTCTGAGAGACCATTTTACAGATATGCTTTTTAAAAACCTAATGGCTGATCCAAACAGTGGGAGCTGAGAACAACTTAAAAACTCAAGGAGTTAAATTTAAGCAACACTAGGTAACTGAAATAAAACCAGTGCGATCCAGCTAAGGCTGACACATAACCCCACTCCTAATCAGCACAGAAGAACTCCTAATAACTCATTTGCTGACAGTGGCCAAAACAGCCTTGAGCACTTAAGTCTAGCCACCTTCATGGCTGTGTATGTGTGTGTTAGCGTAGGCTTGGCAGGTGCCCAGGATGCTGAGAGGAGCTGCAGTGTTTGCGGTCATGTAGACTAGAAAGGACGTTCTTCACTGGTGCAATGATATCCACACGAACTGATGGAACAGCAATTAAAGTGCTGCTCAAAGCAGAGAGTCAAGGTCTCTGTAAGATAAATATTAAACTACTTCTTGTGAGTTAATAGCTTTCTGAAAAGCAAGATTATTTTAGGCGAATGCTCTAATAAACCAACATTGCATGCCCAGTATCAAACAACAGATAAAGTTAGCATCTACCTAATTAGTGGAGCTGCTGTTTTCCAGTGTAGGAATAGGTGGAAATCATTTGACTTAAATCCATCTATCTATCATTTTGCTACCAATGATGATGCCATAGATAAAGCATGTCAATGTTGTGTTGTGCCAACAGCACAACAAAGCTAGTTTAGTGTTAATAATGTAAAGTTTCAAATAACTACTAGCAGTAGAATTAGCCTGTCTTTGCAGTAATACTTGTTCCACTAAGAAATAACAAGACAGCAGGAGCTCTTTGAGATTCATTGGATTAACAGAGTGTAGTCCTGTCCAAGTCTTTGATATCATAATTAAAACATCCTCTGCAGGGGGGGGGATGATGTGGTGTGTTTACACTGCACTCCTAAATTTAGACATCTTAACTAGACCTCCATCTTTGCCAAATGTATATTGTAACACTGGGTGGACCCTCTTTAGCACTTCTTCTCCCATTTATTACACTCTCTCTTTCAGTCTCCTGCCAGTACTTTCTTTTAAAGCCACAGTATGAGATTAAAGTCAAAGACAGGGTTATCTTAAGAAATCCTAAATGTTCAGAGCTTGCTGCGCAAATGTATATAGCTTTACTGTACATGCAGCGCCTGCTTTAATTTATATATGGTATCATTTCACTGCACTCCTAATTACTTTGTCCGCAGTTAACCCCACTCTCCTGCCATGCTTATACAACGAGCCAAAGTCCTTTCTCCTCATTTAACTCTGTCTTTAAGGCAGTGCCACCTGACTCCTTCCAACTCCTTCTCAGCATTCACCCTGTCGTTTATCTGGTGAAGCCAACTAACTCCCTCACTTTAAATTAACCCCCAAGACTATAAGCAAATAGCGTAACACTTATTCATTTACGTTTTCTTTATCATTCTATCCTCTGCCCTTATTAGCGTTTATTTACCCTACTATGAACCTGCACTTACACCCCAAACTCCAGCTTTAAAGTCATGTTTGGATAGACATTTACTCTCTTATTCAGGCTATATTTACATCTCTTAGTAATAGTCTCTTTGCCCTTTATTTAACCTCTTGCCAGGTTTTATTTAGCCACTATTTCATCCTGTCAAGCAGCATCATTGCTCGCTATTTCACTTCATGTACTCCCAACAACACCTAGAATTCAACAGTAATGCATCTCTTAAAAACCAATCTCACATTTTAACTGCATCCCATCATGAAGGGAATGATAAATGTTAACAATCCTGAACAAGTAAATAAATTTCCATTTGTAGGTTTGGTGAAGTTTGGTGTAACAGTAAAACAGTACTGAGCTTTAAGTCTAGTTCATCTAACTGAGCACTCCCTTTGAAGGAAACTGCAATTCTTTTAAAATGAAAAATAAATGACAAATTTAAGAACGTGCCCCCTCCCCCTTACCCTCCCCATCAGTTCTCACCCTGCAGTACAGAGATGTTGAGGAACATCCGTCGCTGCTCTCCTCGGTGCTGCTGGTTCCCACGGATGGGCTGAGCACAATGTTGGCCAGCTGCGGGCGGAGGAGGGCCACATGCATGGCTGTGTCACCGTCCTCATCCTCCATGTTGACGTCGGCGCCCTCGTCCACCAGCAGCTGCACCAACTCCATGTGGCCCTGCATAACCGCCAGCTGAAGCGGCGTCTGGTTGCGGTTGTTGCGGATGTTGATGTCACAGCGACCCTGTGGAAGAAGAGAGAAAAAACAAAACAAAAAAACAATAATTTTGTTTCCTCACAACAAACGCACCAGTTTAAATGGGTAAAAATGTAAATGTATCCTCAACTCGCCTCCTTGATGAGGATCTCCGCGACATCTTTGTGGTTGTTGAGAGCAGCCAGATGCAACGCAGAGAAGCCGTCCTCCTTTTTAACATCGACCAGCTGCCGTGCCCGGGCCAGGATCTTTTCTGTGGCCCTGCCAGCAGGACAGAAACACAACACTCAATTAGCCACATCACTCCTCACTCCTTAAATTAAAAGCAGTAACAGCTGTCCTAGAGCTTGTTATCACATCAAACAGTTACAGAGACTGCTGAATATTGCTATTATACGAGTATTAAATATTAGTATGAAAATCAGTACAACATTGAGTACTTTCATAACCATATATTGTTTAAGCCTATCAATATGTACTTGAATCTGACTAGACAGCGACAGTGCATCTACAACAACACCACCTCAAGCTGAAGAAAATGCACAAAGCATAAACCTCTCAGAAATGGAATCCAATATCATCATGTCTCTCGATATCTGAAATGAGTTTGGACCAGGACGCAGCTGCTGTAAAGTTGCTAACAAGCCAATCTGACAAGAATGCTCACCATCATAATCAGTATTCAAACAAACAGTGCATTACAATAAGGACAAATACCACAACCTGCATCTCACTACACAATACTCGACACAACTGAGGACATCGAAGCTCAAGTTTTCTAATGTCAAAATTTGTAACCATCCTCACCAGCATGAGGTGTGAGTTTGGTCAGATCC
The DNA here is from genome assembly GCA_015108495.1 of Heterochromis multidens. Taxonomy (NCBI): domain Eukaryota; kingdom Metazoa; phylum Chordata; class Actinopteri; order Cichliformes; family Cichlidae; genus Heterochromis; species Heterochromis multidens. The sequence continues at coordinate 42,361 of VUQS01031654.1, read as the reverse complement.
GAGCGAGTTATCTTAACTGTGAGGGTTAACAAAAGAGAAGAAGTTCAGCTGAAGTTGAAGTGCGGCCACATTCAGTGAAGTGACAATATTAGAACTTTTTTCGTGTTTAACGCAGTGGACCGAGTCCACAGTGTAAGGATGGACTGCACTGTTGAGTTGCCCTCTGGTCTGTAGCCGAGTTTGTTTTATGACGTGTGAAATTGAAGCCGACAGCCTTAGTGAGCGTCCAGGAAGCTGGCATGTCTGTGAAGGCCTCCATGTGAGGTGAAGCAAACTTTCCAGAAATGTTAACTTAATTTTAATGTTAACTCTGCTGGATCTCACTGAAAACACTGGTGCTGCATACACCGATAGCTGGTATCTGTTTTTTTCAAAAGTGAGCTATCAAAATGAAGCAGAGTAATGGACGACATACAAGGAACACCTATCGTGCCTAGAAAAAAAAAAATAGGAAGGCTAATTCGTGAGTAAAAATTCCAATAATAAAACCAAGCAGCAACCTCCATGACTGAAAAGTGAAACCAAAAAAACTTAAGAGTTGATCCCAACAGACTACCATGTTAAAAAGTCCAACTTTACAGCATTAAAAAGCGTGGATAGTGTCCACCTTTGTAGCAACTGATGGGTCAAGATTAACTTATCCCTTTACTTACTGTAAGCACTTAAAGTTAGGGGCATGGCAATTTAACTGACATGGCCCTGCAGCCAATCACTGTCTGCATTCCCTAGGGATGATACATCATGATTGTCTGTAGTATCTAAAAAAGATTTAATTAAAAATTATTTATATACTGGAAATAATACTCTTCCAATCTAAATAACGGTTTTCAAAATTGTGCTTTTCCTTTTAACCCAACGCATAGTTGTTGAATACTGTATGCAATAGTATGACATCAGAGCAACAGGGACAATTTTAATGCAGCTTTCAATGTGCTAACTGAAGTATTACAATGTTTACAGGCTTCTTAGCAGCAGACCGCTAATACATGAGGTCTGGACTAGTGTAAGCAAGACCGCTTTGTTGCATGTATAGGCAAGATTGATGGATTAAGGCTATTAGGGAGACACTGTGTTAGAGTTCATTGGTATCTGCAATGCAGCTCTATATGTGTGTGTCAGAGCTATATAAGTTAGCTCCAGACCACCTTTTATTTGCTTCACTCAGACTGGGTAGCAGCCACCTCAGCTGTGTCACCTTTGTATCCACTATGCCTCCCTTCTCTGTCTTTCTTCCATAAGCCTTACTCCTGTGTGTTCATGAATATTCAGAGATGAGCTGGCGTTTTGAGGCAGTTTTGTACAAACATACACTCGTGAGCTGGAGGGCATCTTGGGCATGCTGGTAATGACTTTCCTGGGGACTGAAGTCATCATTAGGTTATTTTTGGGAGTTTGCATCATGCTTGTTTGTAACTTGATTTTCAATCAAAGCATGATAAAAGCTGAAAGAATGTGTGATATACGAGAGACAAAAAAACAAAAGGATAAAACATGGGATTATTAGCTGTTAGAGTGACTATGCTGTGAAATCTAGTTTACACAGTACCGTCAAGAGGAACAATCTAAAAATGAAGAGAAAGGTTTGAAGAAAAGGACAAATCAAAGAAACTGCTGCAGATCTGGTGAAAGTGAGGAGAAAACAATTAGGCTATGAGGAGGTGAAATCCAGCCAATAAGTCTTCATTTTGAAGAAAATATAGCTAAGATCATGTACATTCATCAGTCTCTTCTATCAAGCTGAAACCTCTAGGAGAAATCTGGCAGCATGCCTTGTTTCTTTTCTTTCCCAGGACTGTTTGTGAACTTGGCCTCAAGCCCTCTTTTTTCCATTTCCTCATAATAAATAAATACTCTAATAAACAAAACATTCTTGTCTTTCTGTCACAAAAAAAGAAGGTCACAGCTGCTCTCAGGAACTCACTCCTTCTCAGGGTAGTAAAGCAACCATCAATTAAGCAGTGGAAATATCCCAGTGGACAGAGGGAACGACTTAATAGTAAAAGTAGGTAGACCTTCAATGACAGTCAAAAACTATAGTAAAGAAAAAAAATGATAAAAACAGAAGAAGTTTTAGTCTGCTATGTATATTCCAATTTGCATTTTAGCTGTACAAAATAGAGAGACAAAAATGGACATTAACTGGACTGCATTAGTGTGGTGTAGGCCTGCTGATGATAAATGAAGGACCCGGTGAACCGAGTTGATCCTGAACACTGTAAATCCTGTGTCTCTACTTTTGGTGCAGCAGCTGATGTCAGGCTAAATGAATGCTGGGGAGAGCAGCCTAAATTCCCAGAGGTGCACATATGACACTTGCCAGAACAGATCGGACATTTATTAAATGACTGTCTGCTGCGGCCTCCACTTGCAGGTGTTGCTTGCCAAAAGTCTTTTCCCTGCTCAGTCGACATTTGTCCACACATTGCTCATGTGCAGGGATGTCCTGAGATTCTATTTTTCAAGGTCAGTAGACTATAAGCTACGTAGGAGGGGCCTGTTTGTTGGAGTGATGAGGATATGTAGGCCACTGGGTGGTCATTACAATTTGATGCTTCAAAGCCTTCTTTTGAGGAGAAGAACTAATTAACTTGCAGCATTTTTTAAGTAATTTCATAGTAATAGATGGCGGAGATTCTTCAGAAAAACAGCCAGCGGACTGAGCTATGGTAATGCATTCAGCCTTTACTAATGGCAACACCAGGATTCTCAAATTTATGGACTATAAATTTCCAGGGTATTATTCATCAAATTGCATAAGATACACTTTTAAAGTCTCGAGCGGAAGCCTTGAATGAAGTGGCATTGCTTCAGGGAGGAAATTTAGGGTGATTCTGGTGTTTTTCATTATTACTTCCTTATTTTATTGACACATCCCTTAAAAAGCCAGGGACAACTTTCCATTACAAAGTTTTGTTACAATTTGGTAAGGAAAATTCATATGAGGTCATTAAAGCCCCAAAGCAAAGAAGCAGGAGAATCACGGTCAGGCCGACTCGCTGCACTCAGGGAAACAGCAGCTTTTAAAAAGTCACTTAGATATTTGAAGAGGCCTACTATCTTACTCATCTTTAATCCAATATTTCTTAGCCATAGCAAAATAATCCAACTCACTGTGACCTTTTTCAGCATTGGAAACAACTCGGGTCAGATTGTCACCTAACAAAATAAGGATTTTTACATATAGAACTGCTATCAATCACATTATCAAGCAATATATCATTTATACTCCTGAAACTACTGGAGAAAATAACACTACAGACCACATTAACCACTCCTTCAAACAGGCAGCATACCACTGAGAAGAACCATGACCAGTCACTTTTCTAGACACTCTCCCAACATTTATAGGCTCCTGGAGGTGTGGAGGACAGAGGTGGACAGAGGTGGACACTGGCACACCAAAAAGGATCCAGGGAACACAGCTGTGTTACGCCTATATGAAACCCTATCATTGTGAGAACACTTAGTTTTCAACTGCATTTCTGCATCAAGGCTCAGTTTAAGATTAAGAACCTCCAGTGTCAGCCAGCCTCAAACCAACAGACAGTATATAATGGAGCTTTTGTGACACGTGTCACTGAGGCAACTTTGAAGTTTGGCCTCAAGCACTTCGGTGTTGAGTAAAATAGCTGAGCTGATCCTTTTCCAGCTTCCAATTGGTGTCACTTGTACCTCTTTTCCATCCGGACGGTGTCTGTGTTGGTGCAGAGCCACTTAGTTCCCTTTCAGAATGGGATTGAATTTCGACAGGTTTGCAAACCGAAGTTTATGTAACACAATGTACAATATTTTCCCTTTATGTCTCAAAAACAGTGTTACACAGCAGTGACAGAGCTATAGCCAAATCATGACAGCTCTGCTGTGTTAATCAAGTCTTTCCTGGGAAAACTTGTCTGGCTCACTGTTTAGCTTTTGTTTGGATTTTGGGAATTTTTGTCCACTCATGAATCCCAAAACTGCATTGCTGAAAAATGATTACACTGCATGCAGTCTGGGGAAAAAACTGAGTGTGTATAGGGAGAAACAACAAAAGTAAATGTTGTTGCATTTTTGCCTGATATTGACTGCCAGCCTGCTGACAGCAGCAGAAGCTGTGTGGGAGATGAGATCTATCTGTAACAGATAGCGCTAAGAGAGCTGACCTTTGAATCCTTATTTGAACCCACAGAAGAGATTCCCACACACACACACACGCGCGCGCCTATACACATGCATTTCCAAAGCGCACATCAGATACATGCGTTTAAACTAAACTAACAAGAGACAGTGAAGAACTAAGCACAAAGCTGAATGACACTGAATGTTTTTCACTTTGCAGCTGAATTTGTTTGGTGCACACAAACCTGGATTTGGCGAAACTAAAGCTTTTGACCTATTTCACATATACTCCTTTTTCATCAACATGGTGCCAGGTTTAATCTAGTACCAGTTCTCCAGATTCAGAAACATAGTACAGTATCATAAAATTTGCTCGACCCAAAGTGGAACCACTGATACCAGTGGCTACTGCAAGAAATTCAACAATGATTGGCACATGAAGCCCACCATGATTTTCTTCCCCACAGAAATTACCCCAACTCCTGCCAGTAACAACTGTCAATAATCTTTTTTCAAACCAGTCAAAGTATGGAAAGGGTTTCAAAAGGAACCAAGGGAAAGCTGGTTCCACCCCAGCACAGACGCCGCAATGGCCGAAAAGCAGAGTCTGAAAGTCAGTGCAAATTTCTTTTATTGCGTTTTTTTAACTATATGTGTCAATAAAGTTATTATTAAGCATTGCCATTTAGTTAAATTTTGTGACGTGAAGTCACATGAGGAATATTTCTTGCTTTCAAAGTGACAACCGCAAGACTAACTGGCTAAGTCTTCTCAAAAGTCCTCAAATACTCTAGCGCCACTAAATGGTAACCAAAAGAAAAACCCAACTGCATACAAGAAAACACATCAAGTGTCTCAAAAAGATACAAAGTCAACACATCTTTTCCAACAAGTTTTGGGGTAAGTTCCCAATTTCACTTCTGTGTGTGACATGTGACTGTACATTTCAGATATGATTACATCATCTCCACTCACAGTTTGTTTCCTTTCAGAGCAGCATGGTGCAGCAGGTTGAAGCCTCTGTGGTTCTGCTGGGTAAAATCAATATTGGGCACCACGGCCAGGATCTCAATGATACTGCGGAAATCTTTAGCAATGGCGTCGTGGAGCGGCGTGTCCCCATATGAATCCTGTTAAAGGGAGGAGGCAAACAGAGGCAAATTAAACTGGTCCTTCAGATTTTGAGGCATCTTCTTGACACCTTAGAAAATTATAGTGACTTAGTATATGAAACATCTACACAAAATATTCTGGTCATCTGTCAATTTAACACGATTTCTGTTCACTATAATTTTTTGATCCAGAAAGGCAAAAATACCTAATTGCCTTTATACCTCTCCACCTTTATGAAATGGCCTTTTTACATTAAAACCAAAGAAGCAAAACAAGACAGAAAAAGCAGACGTACACTCAGACCACACACACCACACGAAAACACTTAAAAAAACTCCGGGCTGGCATGTTTTTAGCTGAGTAGCCACACCATTCAAGCAGAAAAAAATGAGTTAGGGAATCCTTGGCCTGGTTGCAGGCGTGTTAGACCATGTGAAAAATCCCCTAAAAGAGATATTAAATATTCTTAATAAAACTGAAGGCTGAAGTGAAGGAGGGCCATAGTCAAACTGCTTGAAAGGGCAGTATGTGAGTTGTTTATAACTAACAAAACGACTGAAAGCCAAAGAAGATTACTTACTAGCTCTCCAAACTCAATGGTCCAACCCCCCATTCATTAGCTTGATAATTAGTAATGAGCTCAATCTGTAAACACTCCTAACCAGTAAGTGCACCAGAGTGAGTCAAATAGAGCAGTTAATTTAGTTTAAATAAAAGATAAGGAGTAAAAAGGAACACTGGAAAAATGATCAAGCATAAAAAAAACTAACGTGTTGGATTAGGATTTGTACAGCAAATCATTCTAACTGATGGCTGGGGTAAGGACTGAGCACACAACCACCTCTCACCTGGAGATTGACATCAGCAGAATGTTCAGTCAGCACTCGCACCACGTCAGTGAAGCCCTTGTTGACGGCGATGTGGAGCGCCGTGCACATGGAGTTGTTCAGGAGGTTGACATTTGCCCCCTTACTCAACAGCAGCCGTGCGATCTCTGCCTGATTACTAAACCAAAACAGACACAAATTAACCTTTACTCGGTTGTTCAAATTTTAATTATTTATTATAATAAAATTAATTATAATAACTTAAAACTAATAGATAACAATGAAAATCTACCAGCAGCTTCAAAAAGAGTTGCTTACTATGCAATGCAAATATGCCATCGGACTTTTGTGTTTGCATATTATATGAAATGTTTCCTGATCACATTAACACAGGATGTTAATGTGATCAGGATGTTAACTGGGTGGCTTATTATGCAACAGTTCAAGGTAGTCACTTCTGTGAACAGATGATCACATTACAAGGAAAGAGATGAGCTTGAGCTCTACTCAGTTACCTGTCAGTCACAAGCTCCTGTTTTGGACTCGGTGCAGTTTGTATGTGTGTGTCTGTATCCTTACCCGAAAGCAGTGTAGTGCAATGCTGTGTCTCCATCTTCATCTTTGACCTCAACTGAGCTGTTGGCCTGCAGCAAGGCCTTCACCACCTCAATATGGCCTTGGTGGGCAGCAACCTGAAGTGCAGTCTTGCCTTGGTTCTTGATATCCACCTGCCATGGACACAGACATCGTTGCAGATTCATCAGGTGATGCTGGCCTGGGCACTGAGCTGAACATAAGAGTGGCTGGAAATAATCTGCACATGAATAATAACCACGCTCGTCATACACTTAATACACATAATCCAAATAAGTAGTGTCGTCATTGCAGAGTTGAATGTAACAAATAAATATTTACTCTGACTTCACCATGTGACTTTTTCTTTTTCTTTTTTTGCTTTTCAGGAGATTGTACAAAAAAAATACATCTCAGGAAATTTCATAAATACAATCTGACTTGTAGTTTGCGTAGTTTGCATCAACAGTAAATACATGGCTCAGAGGTGTTTGAGGGATGTCGTTTAAAGAAAAACTCGAGAAGATAATGAGGTTGTAAAAAGCACCGCCTATCAGAGATCTATCTATAGCAGCTGGGTTTGCCAAAATTACCAGTTGGGTATTTTCCAAAAAAGCAGATGTGCACAGGAAAACTTGAAAATTGCAAAAGACCGAGTAGACAGAGAATCTCAGGTTTTGAAGATGACAAGAAAAGCTAGTGCATGATGAAGAAAAACCACACAGTGATGCACAGCAAGTCAAGAACCTCACTAAAACAATTTTATACCACTTTTATACAACTGATCACTTATTGCTTTCTTGACTGACAGGGTTTTACAGCTTGTAGCCTTTTTCTCCACCAATAATCAGTGTGGAGTGAGATAAGCACTGTTACAGATAACTTTGAGTTTCACTGAGGAAATATATTCACTTTGATTCCTTTCATGTTAACTTGGTTTAGTCACTGATCTGTCCTTTGCTCTTCTACCTCTGTCTTTCACAACCTATTTTAGGCTGCATCAACCAAACATTCCAATATGGTCAGAAATCATTTGATCCTTTATTGCTAGTTTTTTCTTAAATGCTTCTTTTCTTTCTTCGATATCTGGTTCTGTCTGAGGTTTTTTCTCCAAATCGCTGCCAAGTGCTTGTTCGAGGGAGAATTGTTGACTTTCTCTATAATAATGTAAGGTCTTGGCCCTCTTGTGTGTAAAGTGCCCTGAGAATACATATGTTATGCTTTGGGGCTACATCAATAAAATTTAATTGAATTAATGAACAGTGTTTCCACTGCCTGTGTCGGTGGGTGGGGGTGGAAGGGAAGCGCTGTAAATCTGTTAACATACGAGTCCATGAAGTTGAGTTTGAGTTGTGTTTTTGCATATTAGCACTGAGCCATCAGACAGACTGGCAAATGACAGTTTATAATATTGCTGTTTCTGGCTTAATAAGTTCATCAGGCCCCACCCCCAGTCTTGGAGCCCTGGTGTAAAGATCTCTTGGAACAGACAGTGGACTGCAGCAAAGAAAAGGAGTGCTGCACTAACCTTGTCAGGATACTTCTGCACCAGCTCCCGCACCTTGCTGGCACTGCCATGCGCTGCCTCAATGACTAGCCGGCTGGGATTGTCTTGCTCTGTGGACTGAGACAGCAGCTTCTCCAGCACTGAGATGACAGTACCTGAACAGAGACATAGTCAGATGGAAAGGGAGAAGAGGAGGTGTAGGGGTAGGATGTGAAAAGGGGACAGAGAATGAAGGAATTACATTAGCTTTTTCACTTCAATTCTAAAACCACACAAGCCTTGCAGAGAGACAAAAAAAGCCATTTGAACTGGTTAATGAAGGTTAGAATGAGTCAAAATGTCCCAGCATGCACTGGAATCTGACCACACACATTCGCAAACACACACACCACTCTGTTGTCAGCCTCCCATACTCTGAACTGAACACAAACAGAGAAGATTTTGTCATGATTAAGAGACTGTTGAGAACTTCTGACATGATGACAAATGTGTCCTGTGCTGCCAAAGCTGCTCGCTGTCAACGTGCAGGATCAGGACACGCTACAGAGAAAATTTAAAGAAAGAGGCACCCTTTACACACACTGCTGAAAAAACACGATGCCATAGATGCAGTCTGGGTCAGAAAGAATGCGTAGCAAAGCTGAAATGAGGGAAGCAGGGGGATGACTGAAAGCCTGCAGGAGATAAAGCTGGAGCTGGCGTGTTAGAGATGAGACCCCTCGTCCCGGCAGAGGCCTTACTTCCAGATTCGTTGGGGTTCTCGGCCGTCATGAGGTTGGCATCCACCTCCACAGGTTGGGCTGAGAGGCATGCTGGGTTAAATGTCCATGTCTGGCTTCCAAATGCCACCCGTAGGTCACCATCTGCATAAACTTTCAACACCTTGCCGACCTGGCCCAGCACCTATGAGAATAACACAATAAAGAAGGTGGATGTGGCGTGGGTAGGTGAGAAAGGGTTGACAAAGACAAATAAATGAAATATTCATAGATGTTTTTTTTTCTGTCCCTCTTTAATCTTTGCTTAACACCCGTGCACACCTAATTTTCATGAAGTAGGTCAGTCATAATGCGATGATGTTAAACAACTGGATCCTTTACTTTCGCAAGTGACACAGTGAACATCATGCACATAAACAGGGAGCAACCTGACAGCCAGAGTATAGAAACAGGAGTAAAAGAGGGATGGCATTTGCCAAAATTCATCAGATAACCATTAGCTATCATCTAAAAATGATGTAGCTTTTTAATGCGTCTGTATTTGTAAACAATAAACAGCAAACTAAAACATAAATCTTGACCTGGATATTCGCTGGCTACAGTGGAAACCAGAAAAATTGGCTGTTGCCCCCGGAGGGTAAGATAGCAGATTAGCTGGGTCGCTAGATTAAGTTATGAAACACTGGTTTCAAGTCAAACCCATCATTAGTTTACCAAGTCATGTGACTCAACTCTACATCTCTGCTAGACAAGCACATGAGGTGAGGATTCATAACTAATGCCGAAAAACCACAGTAAGTTAGCATTAGCAGGCTACTACTTATTATCAGGTTAAATGAGCATACAGGAGTCATGCTGTCTGTCCATTCTCCATGGCCAGCCTGCAGTCTCTTCACGCTCTCCATGTCCTCCAATACTCTCACTAATTCCCCAACTCCAAACGTGTTCACCTAAGGGAAAGAAAAGCAGACAAATTGTAAACAAAGTTTTTTAGCTGTAATAAACTGTAACATTAAAATAACAGAATAAGTAACTCAGTACCTTGGTGAGTGCCCCAGGATGGAAAGTCCAGCGGATGTTGTTGCTGTACTGGACTCTGACATCTCCTCGGTCAGTGATTCTGTGAACTGTCCCAATCCGGCAAATGTACTGCAAACATAAATATGCTGTTTAACCCTGGGTCTTCCTCTGCATGACTGTGACCTTAATGTCCCTTTTAGCAGCTGTGATATGAGAGTTGGATGCTCTATTTCTTTCTACTCTGTTGTAACCTCCATCTGAGACACTTATATAAATCTTCCTATATGCTGTGTTCTAGAGGCACGCGTGTTTGAGGACATTTTTGTCTAAAACATGAAGAAGTACATATGTGCAGACAGGAAACTTGCTGGGAAAACCCAAGGAAGAGCCGTGTGTACTTTTGTATTGGATTAGAACTCAATAGGGAGTTATGTGACGTATGCCTATTGTCGACTATTATTGTGTTATTCCTCTTTCTGGCAGGCGGCTTTAATACCTCTGCCATTTTGGGGTTCCACCCTCCGTGGCCCTCCTGCATCTGTCGTAGGATGTCCACCTCCAAGAGACATTTGACCTTGTCACCCTGCTGGAAGGAATGGCCGTCTGCACTCTCCTGACGCTGCAGCTCTGCGTGCTCTCCTGGATGAATAGGTGTCAGCATCAACAAACAGGAACCAACTCACACTGCTTTTTCTAAGTTAATAATAAAAATAGCTTGGGTTTAAGGACAGTATGTATATAATTTCTCATTGTTACAGTATTGAAATTTCATGCAGAAGTACTGATAAGCGCTGAAATAACACATAAAACACAGAAATTGTTTACATCCATGTATGCCAATGTGAGCCACTAATGAAGTCTGTCTTACCAAGCTTTGGTAGGTGATCTTTGTAATAGAAGCCCCCTTGGCCGTCCGTTACATATTTGAGGTCTACCTTGCCCTTGTGGCCCATTCGGTAAACATTAGTGGTGCCATTAGACCAGGTGACGCTGGCCACACTGCGACCAGACTCGTTGTCCCAGCCACGAATGTCCACTACCTTCCCAACCTTACCCTCCCCACCTACACACACACACACACAAAAGCGCACAAACAAACACAGATATAATGCAAGAAACACCAGTGCATCAGTTTGTGGGAAAAATGGGAGACAAAGGCAGAGAAAAGAAAACCAGCCCATTAAAAGAAGGAAAAGTGGTTAGTTAGAGGATCGTAGTGTGATACAATAATCAAAAATAAATAAATAAATAAATATGTCAGTACTCATGTAACAAACAAGGTGAGAGACAAACATTTCATTGTAGGGACATAAGATGCCAAGTATCACAGACATTCATTACCATTTTCTACAATAATGGTCAAACACCTGACAAAGCACAATTTCCCCTTTTTGATTTGAGTAAAACCAAAGGACAAAATAAAATCATCATCAAACAATAAACAATAAACACTTTCAAGCCACATTATTAATGCACGTGTTGTGTCACAGGATAATTTCAGATCCATACATCCAGTTGTATGATGTAAATAAATCCGTCCTAAGCCATTTAAGTCATCAAGCGGCTTCAGCGCCTAACCACACCAACTAAACCAGTGACCCGTAAGACAACACGGTGGGCTGGGGATATACTGAGCATGCTCAGTGTGTCCTTTATGCACTTAGAGCATACACCATTTAGGCCTGATGAGTGACTTAACCAAACCCCAGGGCACTGATTTCAAAGGCACCAAAAGGACATTTTGACTCATTCTCTCTAGAAAATAAAAAAGAGCGTTGCTATTCTCACAACCCTAGACCAAAAAAAAAAAAATAAATAAAATGTAAGGACACATTCCCACTCTCTATTTCTTTAAAGGCAACATTTACAGGCTTGAATTTAGCCCACCGATGTGGAAGATTGTTTTCAATTAAGATTTTAACTAAACATCAACCAGTGCAGGCTGTTTGGATCTGAAAAAAAGAACATGCGACAATCTGTGAGTCTCAACGGTGGAGTCAGAGTATGTCATAGTGTTAAACTTCAGGCATTCATGAAGGCTATAAAAACACAGTTCAAAGAGAGGCATATTCTCCATTCTCTACATTGTCTAAACTTGCACCACAGACTTTAAGTAAAAGGTATCTTTCAGTTCAGTCTTTCAGCCACTACACAGGGATGGAAAAGAAAACACAAAGAACCAAAACACAAGGACTGAACTGGGACTCACAGGCAGGCACATCTGTGAGACAGACTCACATGAGTCACCCGCAATATAAGTACACACAGACACATACTAACACAACATCTTACAGGTTAATGAGTTGTGAGGTTACAATGTTATTATGGGCTGTTGATGATGAAACGCTTTGAAGAGGAACATTTCTACACTCAGGAATGCCTGGGGTTTGCTGAGTTGCCAGGTTAGTGATATCGTAAGTCCTAAAGCCCACAGATCACTCACCGTCTTGGTTGCCCCAGTCCCAGTCTGGTCCACGAACCACTTTCACCCCCTGAAAGATTCCTTTGAGGATGATGCGCGGGAGGTTCTGCCTCGGTGCCAGGCTCACTCTGTGAAAAGGGCATGAAGGAACAAACCATCTAAGAAAATGTTGAAGAGTGCTAAGTAATCCTTAATGCAAAACCTTTTCCAAGTATGCAGATTAGAAGTTCTAATAAAACATTACCTGTATAATTATAAATTGAATAATGCACAAAAAAGGCCATATGTAAAAGTTTGGAATTAGTGGCAAGACAAGTAAGAGGAAAAAAAAGAAGAAAAAGAACTGCAATACTTTGTGGAGCCAATACATTTGTTCATGATTGGAAAACATTTTAATTTAAAACACGAAAATCTCCCATCAGTCTGTTTTTGTGCTAGCTGGTTATATCACCCAAATCAATATGATATCATGATATACAGTGAAGCTGACTGGGCATACTGTTAGACAACAGGCAAACAATACAGTGACCCCATGACATTGATCTAATGATCCGATTACTCAAGATATGCCAGTGTAGACTTTAAAAGAAATTCTTAAACACATCTGCTTGATATATCAAACCACTGCTGCTCAAGGATGTCTATTCTACTGCAATTATAAACAAAGTTGTCGAGAAATTATATCTTACTTAGGAGAGGCCTTTTTGTAAAAGGAATTCAAGGACTGTGAATAGCTAAGCTTAATTTTTTTTAAAAAAGCACACACACACACACACACTAACGAAACCACAAGACTCTCAACACCATTAACACAATCTGACATAAGTGAGCCAGCCATGTCTACAAAATCAGACATACCTTATGGTAAAGATTTGATCAGATCTTGGTGCAAAAGAGCTGCCTATTCCCATACTTCTTGACGAGATCAGAGCCCAGCTTCCATTTCAAGCAAACAGCTAATGGGATAAACTCGAAATCATATTTAATCCAGTGTGATGAAAAGAAAAAGAGCCTTGTGAGAGCTGTCATGTTCAGGGAGTCTCAGAGACTCTAGCGCTGGGGTTTTGCTCAAAGTTAGGCTTGATTAACCTCATCCCCATCACTAGCCAGATTTTCAGGTTTCCATAGGTGCTACAGCAGAAAATAGTAGTGTATATTCCTCTTAAAGCTAACCAACAGTGAACCCTTGTGTGGTCTGAGCTTAGACAGGTCTATTCTGAGAATGATGTGTATCTGAGCGCAGAGCTTTGAGCCTAATCCTAGACAGCAGAGCTATCAGAAAGCAGGGCACCACAGGGCAAATTATAGACAGTGCACATGCTAGCATGCAGTACTATGTGTATCCAAATAGTCATGCCATTGTATATATAGCTTCAAACCATGAAACTGCTAATAAATAAACTGCTTTGATGGTTATAGGAAAAGACTCGTAGTATGAATTCATAGTACTGAGGAAATGTAGGAAGCTTTGCCAGTTTCCTGATGGCACCATTCAAATTTAGTTCAAAAAAAGACTGGACTGACTGAAACGGTATCAAGAGCAGTACTGCTTAGGACAGTAAAGCCAGCTCATTAAAAAAAACAAATCTATTATCAAAACATGACCCACAATTTTTTTCGAGAGTAGAGAGGATATAAACTGACAGATGTCCCCGTTTCATGACAGAGAAACACACGACCTCAGTGTTTCACATGTTTGTTTTTCAGTGCAGCTTCTCTTTCAAGGGATCAAGATTTCTAATCCAGCTCGACCAAATGTCAATACTGCTCACAGACAGGATCAGGATCAGGGCAAGAGACCTAAACCTACTGACACAAAAGCTGGATCAACAGTCATCCAAGCATTAGCCTTTGGTATTAAAGTAGTTTAATACACAAAATGACCTACCAAACAAAGAAGTGACATCTGTCAGAAAGACAAAGTGAAACTATATGTATGTTAAAACACCAGAGGTGGGTGATGCAAATGCATTCAGAGCTTTTACCTCAAAGCATGATGGCCTGAGTTTAAAATGTCGGTCTTCTTTGCATTTAGGACCCTTAATGTGCCTGTTGACTAGGACTAGCACTAGGTTCCAGTGTAATTGGTCACATCTTTAGAAATAATACCTTATCACCACCTAGTAAACTACTTGTTTTAGTCCTGACTTCAGATACCAAAGTATTCATCTTAAGACATTTAAGGAATGCTTTCAACAGTTTTGTGATAAGATTGGAATAGAAAACAAGTATAAAAATCTACATACTGTTTACATTTCTGGCAAGAAATAAGCAGAAAAACTTGCCTACTAGAGCTACATTAAGATAGAAACTCTATTCAGTTCTGTCTGGAAGAGGGAAAGCACTAGAAATCTCTGCAGGACAGCAATAAGGATAGTTTGGATGTAGCTTAAACGTGACCACGCAGCAGAAAATTGAAGAGGTCAGGTGGAGCGGTGAAGGATTAGGCATTGATTTGACCCGATAGGTTCACTGGAAGTGCGTGTGTGGTGCTTGTGTTGGGAGAGCCGATTAACCAGCTGTATACAGACCATCTCCTCGTAAACATATGGCACGCACATATGCTGCTGTGAGCATGCAAACACATGCCTCAATGTACCATGTAACATATAAATCTTAACTAAATGCAGGGCTCTGTGGGCTGTTTAGAACACTCATTACATTGCAAAATTATCTTAAGGATTTCAAAACAACAGCCAGGGGTTAATAAGGACCGACTTCATGCTTTGTGAACAGAGCATAAAACTCCACCCTGACTTGCTCCACATCCGAGATCTGTTAAAACATGTCTTCAAAGAAGTTGAAAATGTTAACATGCTAATCCTAACAGCTGAGAATGGCAGCATGCTAATCCAGTTAAATCTGCTGTAATTACAATGGAACACTCATGTACAGTATATCCGGCTCAACTCTCACACTATGTTTGTGACAGTGCTATTTTATTGTCAGCATTCTGCAGCCGTTTATAACGCTGACCACTTCCCATTGTCCCCTCAGGCCACCGATAAAGTTTCTGTCAACAGTATGACCATAAACTACAAATAGATCAAGTTTGCTTAAGTTGCATTTAAACCCTTGCACATGTTTGGCCCACATGAAAGGAGTCCCTCTTAAATAGCCTGAGCCCCAACTTGAGTTTCCTAACATAAATCACTGCTGGCACTGCATGAAGTCACAAACATTATGAAACCAAGCTAAATTTGTCCTTCCAGGCAAATATCAGTGTGTCCCATGACTGCCAGATTATAAATTCATCTTTTGAAATGCTGTCAGTGAAATATGGGTCAGTGTGGTCTGGAAATAAAAGAAGTGCTGTGTGTTTGGCACCACATATTGTAGACTGCTCCTCTATTTCATTTATCGGACGAGAAAAGAAGTGACTTTCATGTGATGTTCTCCCAAATCTGTATCAGTGAGGGACAACAATTGCAATTCCATTTTCCCTCAGATTATACAAATCTCTCTTTGATTTAAAAAAAAAAAAAAAAAAAATGGGATTTAGAGAAAGGGAAAGACTCCAAGATATAAAGACACAGAATTATGATGATATGAGAAGCAAACTGTTAATTTTATCAACCAAATGACTGAATTATTTTGGATGTCTTGCAAAATCTGCATTCACTACACTGGCTATGTATTGACGGTATGAGTAAGGTTGCACTGACCAAAAAGGCTCCTTTATAAAAATGCTTTTGAAATGTACACTCAGAGTATTTCAAGTTATTTCTAACTTGAAATATTTGTATTTGAGATTTTGGAAACAGCATAACAAGGTCATAAAAAAAATCTTTACATGCTGATTTTTGATACTGTATTTGCACTTAAGATTTAATTCTTCCAAAACCTGCTCCAAACAAAGACTAATGCTGCAGGTGAAAATCCAATCCAATTTATCACCAACATTAAAAAAAAAAAAACTTATAGGCAATAATGTATCAAAATATTTTCTAAAAGCTAAAATTTCACCTCCGGGTGGGGAGCCTAATTACAAAACAGAACATGGTTTGCAGAAGTTAAAGGAATGACTGGAATATTTAATGGAGCAAGACAAATAAAGCTTGTAGTCAAACAACTGAAAATATGACGAGTCATACTGAAGTTCACTGCCATCGGGAACCACACACCACATGTGGAACATTGTACACTCGCTGTGAGAGCCTCCAAAGATAAACACCGAACCGCTCAAAAGACGAAATGCTCTCAAAAGACAAAAAGCTTTGACCTGTTGGAGATTTCATCCACATCGTGACTGGATAAGATTGGATGACTCATCGTCTTTTATGCCACTGATAGGCATCAATATACCATTTGTGTTTTGATTCTTTAAAAGCCATCTCCCTGAAAGCCATAATGGAGAGAGGCCCATTGTGTTATCACTAAAGTCGATCCATTCAGAAAGGCTGCAGACAGAGCTCCAATTTCTAAATCTTATTCACATTAGAGAAACTAGTATTTATGACAGCCCATTTCAAACATCTGTGAAATGGAGAAATTAATCCCACAACATCCTATTTTAGTCTCTTTGAAATCTCTAAAGATTCTGTATCTCTATTCTTCTACATTTTTAAATTAGCATCCATATAATATGCTGTGTTGCTGCAGTTCCTGTTGTGATCTCAAAGAACCCACAGAAACAGGAAAAAGATTTCTACAGTATAAATAGTAACAAACGACAAAAAAGTAGGTAGGAAGATTTGGTCTGTGGAATTCAAATACTACTTATAATACTAGATCAAAAATTTAAACACTTTAAAGTCGTCTCATTTCAAGAAAAGTACTTATCTTATTAGTCTTATTTTTGGCTTTCCAAGTTTAGCCTTGTCTCACTTAGATGTTACGTACCCTGTTGTATGAGATTACAGCAGTGGCTGTTTGGCAGACTTCAACAACAAAGGCAAGTTGCAACTTAAGGTATGATAAAGCTGAAATGTGTATAACACTATATTTCCTAAAAGCATTATCTTTTTTAATGTGTCTAAAAAAAATTCCCAACTCGATGAAATAATAAAAAATGAACTGTCAGTAAGTATTGGCATTTACTTGCCCTAGAAGGCACTGATGTTTTGACCTGCATGGGGGTTCACAAAAAGGTGTTTATTCTGCCATCTTAATGAATGGCACGGCTGAGCCAAACAAAATTTGGGCCTTAATGAAAATCAATCGTTTTGGGGAGAAACTGAGGAAGGAAAAGAAATGAGACTCCAGCTGGTGTCAGAATGCTAAATGATCACTGCAAAGGCCAGGTTTCACTCTACATCCGCAATTGGTGTGCTGCTCCAGTACCATACCAGCCATCCATGGTTGGCAAACAAATACGAACCTGACCTAAATCTAAAGTTCAACTTTATTAACAACATGTCTCATATTTAATGAAAATAGGATCCCATAAGATCAAAGCACGAAAAAAAAAATCAAAGCATGACAAGCTTCACATTCAGAAGCAGGGGTGTAATAATGCATCTACTGCTCCATTTCAAAATGTTGTGCTGATGGTGAGGCTTAATTTTAAAACAAAGGGGTTTTAATGGAAATCAAGATTACCACATTCTTGAGCCAAAAATAAATAAGTAAACTTCTGAAAAAAGTAATAAGCCATGATTCACACACCTATTTGGAGCATTTATTGGACAGCAGACTCAGAGGAAATAAATGGAACTGCGTTGGACCTGGACAGGACTAAACTATAGAAGAAATCTGGGTCATACATATCACCTCGTTAAAATGAGAACAGGCCATCCAGCTGACATTCAGACAGTGCCTGAAGCAGTTTGGAGCTCTACTGTGAACTGATGCAGAAGAGTGGATTCTGAAGGGAGAACTCACTCCAGTAAATCTGGATACATAGGACACTTGGAATCAGCTCACTAAAAATTTATCCACAGCAAAGAGGCATGCAGTTTGCCTAAACTGACTTAATTTTAAAACAACAGCACCACTGGATCAACAGTACTCCTGATAGTTCAGTTGTGGTACTAATAATCAGAGTAGTTTTTTTGCATGAGCTCATTCTGCAATGTGTTAGTCATAATATCATCCTAGTTAAGGTTCAATAAGAAACATAAAATATTTTGAATTTATTGTATTTGCTTCACAGAGTAATCCTTTTTAACAAATGCTACAGAGTATTGCAAATTACTTTCAGTAAAAAAAAAACAAAAAAAAAAAACTATATTGTGAATTTCTATAAGTTATTTGTGTGCTACTAATTGTGATATTTATTTATCATGTACTCATGAACTGCATATCAAAGTCCCTTTAGAAGCAAGTCTAGCAACTCAGCAGCCATCTGCAAATGCCTATGGGCACCTATTTCAGATGTGATTTGGAAGCATTATGTAAATTAACTTTAAATTCAATGGTCACTGTGACATCAAACTGCATGTATGGAATCACCAGTCAAAAAAGTGTGCTGACTTTGCCCCAAAACAAGGTTTCAAGAATATCTTTTCCCTGGAAGTAATTCCTGTATCATCATCTTTGCTTGAGTACCATGTTTTTCCTTTTCTCTTGGACAAAATTATCAAGGTAATTTTAAATCACCTTGTGAAAGACCATGGCAAGAATTGTTTTTGAGGATTAGTAACAATAAGCTTTGCATTTCTTCCAATCCATGGGGGAAAGGTTGCGCTGTATCAAAATGCAGTATCACGTATTATCATAAAACACTGCTGGATGTAACTACAGTTAGGGTGGGTGTCCAAGTCTATACCAAAGAAGACACTGTTGTTAGTGTGCCTGTGACACATCCATTTTTTAACATCACAATTAGAAGGAACAGTAACCGCATGATATTACTCAGTAGGCTCTGAGCAGACCTACAGGTATGTATGGATTACAGATGAAATTAATGAAAGTTAATTTGAGGAAACAACATTAATAATGTCTTTCCGCTTATGAGTCCAATTCAATTTGAACACAGCGAAGTAGTACAGACACCATCATTAGAATTAAATAAGGATCAGTTGTGCTGGAGAGCGGGCAGTGTAGTACTCACGGCTGGGAGTGTGCTGTCTCGTAACGCTCGAAAGCGTGGCTCAGGTCGTGCTTGTTGTTCATGTAACACTGGGTGCATAGGTCGTAGTCGAAGCACACCTTGCACTTCCATCGCATTCCCATGATTCCATGCTTCTTGCAGCTGTCACAGATGATATTGGAGTGACGCACCCCTGGATTGGAAAGAGAGATGGTGAGTGGGGACATGCTTGAGGTTTCTGTTTCTATTTTTGTTACAAAGAAACATATTTTTTGACAGAACGTGCCGTAACCTGCACAGCAAAGACGACACAACCATTCATCCCCCATATCCAAGTCAGTGAAACATTCAAGGCATATATGTCACATCCTTAATGATGTTACTTACCACAGAGGGTAACATCATGAAATGTGCAAAAACTGAGGCACAAACAGCATGACAAAAATACCCCCCACCCCCTTGGCTCCTCATCTCTTCTCCTCCTCTTCTTTCGCTCCATTAATTGAAGGGCAAGTTTGTGAGGCAGAAAAATGTTGCTTGAAATGGAGCAAAAATGCTAATGAGTCCTGCATTAATGTGTGTGTCATTCAAGTTCAAAACTGAGCTGGATGGCTGATGGCTGATGATAAGAGATGGTTTACTGTTCCCTGCTTACTTAAAATGGGCCAAGTAAAGGCTACGTGCACGAAAATACAAAGTGTAACAATCACAGCTGATGGAAATGAGGACACTTACTTAATTTGAAAAATAAATAAATAAATAAGAGTCAGCTACCTGGGTACATTTTTGACAATTCTGTCACAGCCTTACAAGCTAGTACTTGGTGTTAAAAATAATGAATTTTAACACAATGCTGTTTAGCAAAACTGATACCAGGCATTATGTCTCATCAGGATAAGAGAGTTCAGAAAGCTGCATAATGATTCAACACAAATGCTGGTTGAATTATTTTTTTATTTAAAAAAGTATTATAATTTTTAGTAATAACATTATAATTCTTAGGAAACAATAACCAACTACACTAATCTGAACCTATTAAAAACTGGCAAGTAATCAAATTTTATTTAGAAGGCGTTCCTAAGCTGGAAAAAGCAGAAATAACATTTTTAACTACTGATTACTGTATGTATTGAAAATACTACTGTAGTATAGTATCATTTTGGTACAGTACTGAAACCACAACCACACTGGTGCTGAGACTGAAAAGTTTCACAGAAGACCCCACCCTTAGTGACTGAAAGTTTCATCATGACTCTAGTCTAAAGCACTTACCAATCTGAGCATTATCATAAAGCAGCAGGTCATAGGCACCCTGGTAGCCAGTGCGATAGTTGGTTCGTGTGCCGCTGTCCCACTGCACCACCACCGTCTTGTCTGGAGTTGTAGTGCTGCCCTGACGCCCAATCTCCACCACAGTACCCACGTGGCCCTCGCCATCATCTTGGTTTCCCCATTTCCAGTCCAGGCCACGCACCACACGCATGCCCACCTCCATGCTGCCTCTTTTGGGGCCTGGCCTACAGGCTGAGGGCAACGTCTGAGGCCTGGCGACGCTGTCACGTCTGCTGCTGCGCCTCCGAGGCTTCTGAGGTGCAGAGCCGGCTCGCGCCGATGGTACTGCTGGTAAGGACGGCACAAGGGTTGTTTCCGGGAACAGATCAGGGGTGACTGAAGGAAAGAGAAGATGAAAGTACAATGAAACAGCAGTCACAAAATGCTCCAAGTACAAAAGAAGTTGATACATTTCACTGCTCCACCTGTGTGTTATTTTACTACATTCCATATGTCCTATTATTTTCATAGCAGACATTTACTCTTTGCTGGTGGATCATTTACTGGAGATCTTGCTGCATGTCACGGCACACTTGTACAGAAAGCAGCTGGACATCACTGCTACGCACTGCTGCGCTAATCAACCCTGACCGGATACATGCACATGCGCACACGCACACATACACACATACACACTTAATTCCTTAGCAGGACAACCCATTGGCCTCATTCTTGTCCTGAACTTCTACCATAAAATTGAGCTAGCAATCATGGGGCAAAAGCTGAAAACATGTAAGGTAAGCATCCTGAAACAAACAAAACAGGCCTATTTTTATGTGATATAAACAAAGTTCAAATTTAACAATGATGAAAACTCTGAGTTTATGTAATTGATAATGAGACAAGAATTCAGTCTCACAAAGACTGGTGCTGCTGGTGCAGATATGATCAGCCATTAAGCCATCAAGTTGAACTTCCTTGTATGGGGGTTTCTTAAACACAGAGTTAATCACAAGGAAAATCTCACCCACATTGTCCTAGCCTGGGCTTGTTGTCATATTCTGCATGAAGAAGTGAACACTCAAAAGTGGCAGCCACTCAAAGCTGTAACAGCATAACAATATCAAAGTGCAAAAAAATCTCTTAGGATCTATCAGTTAGCAGGGTGTAATCTGCCTGAATTTCACTCATTAAAAAAAAAAAAAAAAACCTCCCTTTAATGTAAATGAATTTTGTTTTTTTTCTTGTTTTTTTAAAAGAAACCAGAAAATTAAAATTTTGTCAAAAGGAGAAAACATTTCACACGGTTGACTGACGGTCTAAGTGGTTTAAATGGATGCTGCTGAGTGCTGGAGACAAGAACTACATTGGAAAGGAAGTGGCATTTACAGTAAGGGAAAGCTTGAGTCAGCAGCACAGAAAGGAACTTTTGCTGGAGACCATGATCATTAGCACACAAGTAATCACATCCATTAATCACATGTGGCAGATCAGAAGTATTCTTTTATACACCACATCGTTACATCTCAATCACAGTTTAAAGTATTCCTGGTTTGTTAAAGCAGTGCTATTTAAATAGAGTGTTTCTCAAATAATTAGCAGGCCCTTTCCTACAACATACATTTCAACAAAGAAGAATCTGAAGATTATATTTGTCATACGGTACATGAGGAAAGTAAACAATACCCAGTTCCTCAAGAAAGTGAAGTACAGATTCTTTTGGATGCCATTTTATCACTGTAAAGTCAAGCTTACTCTCACACACACACACAGATATACACAGGCCTGCTGTGTATTAACATCCCCCCCCAACACACACACACACACACACACACACACACACACACACACACACACACACACACACAGG
>VUQS01031654.1:232-14887 GCA_015108495.1 Heterochromis multidens | reverse complement strand
ATGAAGTTTTTTTTTCTCTCTCTGGTTGTTTTTTTTTTTTTGTGTGTGTGTGACAGATGTTGCTCAAGGACTACATAACGCCTGATGCCTTATCTGGGGAGAAAAAACATACTGGCTGAGTAAGGTAAGAAATAACTTACAAGCAAACAGTGCCAATCCTACAAGAGAACTGTTTTTAGGTAAACACATTACTTTGTGCTATAATGGGCACTGTCACATCAGAGGTATGGGAAAGCTTTGATCAGTTCATGTGTTTGCTAAGGGTGGTCTTTCATACAAGTCCAATCAGGGCAAGCGTAGCTCTTAAATACATCATTTTAAAAGTCAATATTGAGTTGCATGTGCCATCTTGCACATGATAATTTGATTCTGTATTAATGACACCTACAAAAGAAAAAAGAAAAAAAAGGAAAAAAAAACATCAAGTCTTACCCATTGGCTACACCTGGCTCACTTCATTCTCGACTTAAAAGCTAAAAATCAATGTAATAGTTTCTACATCACAATCATCCTCTCTAAAACAGTCTACCTACTCCACATGTTTAAAATCTTTTTTGATAGCAGTTCTCACAGCTCTGTAGCCATTGCCTGTATGACAACTGTGATTGGTCTAGCTGCAACTAAAAAGTAAAATTACTTGCAAAACATTGACATCTCATACTAAGATTACTGCATGATTATTGCATCTGCAGGTCAGGACAAATATTTTTCACACTCTGATTGTCACCCAGCTGTTACACAAACATGGGCTGGACGAGCCTGATCCCTTATCTCAAAAAACATACTGGCTGAGTGAGGTAAAGAAATAACCTACAAACTGTGGTATTCAGGACAGCCTGAGACCTAAAGTATAGAATCAATGCTGAGTCACAAGTTGCTACTTGTGAATTAAACCTCCAGTCTGTACTAAGTTCACCTGAAACATATAAACTTTTAAGCCTTATCTAGGTTAGTGTCAATTTATATGGTGGAGTTCTAATAAACTCAAACGCATGTGAGATGGGCACAGTAATGATTGAAAAACCTGCATTCATGAATCGACACACTAAAATGCAAGAGCACTTGCATTACTTTGACGACACATACATTAGCGTGATGCAGTGCCTGCAGGTTGGGACAGACATGTTTGCCCATTTGTGTGACAGATTGGTGATAATCAAACAGAGATAGCAGCAGCCAAGCAGCCAGATGTCTCCCTCCTTAGCACGACTGCTAGGTTTACTTCAGACTGCAAAGACATGTGGCACAATTGTAGTAGCATGGCTGTGGACACATGCTGGCTGCATGTATGTTGCACATGATCAGTTTCTCTGTCTGGGAACTAAACTGTGAAATCAGCAAATATGCTATAGTAATAGAATGACATGGATTTCAATATCTTACACAAAAGGCAGGTAGCATTACTCGAATAGACAACACTGAAACTGCATCACTTGATAAATAAAGCATACCCTCTTTAGCCGGTTTACCTGTTGGTATAGTGATATGCAGCAGAGTGAACACAGAGACCGACAAAAACAGGAAGGAGAGGAGGCAGCTCCTACCTCCTGCTACATAAACACCTCAGAGAATGAAAAATAAGCTACCAGTGGTCCCACCAGCTTCCAGCAAGAAAATATAAAACGCCTCTTCAGCATTGAAGCCTTGTTCTGATGCGCTCCCTGAATGAACCGGCCAAGGAGGAGGAGGGTATACAGGGGGCGGAGGAGTAGGACAGCCAGGATGGTATTCAAGAGATATAATATACACTTGCAAGCAGACTTACAGAAACAGCATCCTGCTGTAGTGTACAGACAAACAGGCTGACTGTAGAGGATCAGAGCTGAAGGAGGAAGAGGAGAGTGCCTTGCTGCTGGAGGATGCAGCCAGCATTTAGTCCTTTGTGCGTTGTGTCAGCAAGGATTACCGCCGTGGAGGAGGAGGAGGAGGAGGAGATGAGAGGGAGGAGGAAGGCCAGGAAAAGCGGCTGCCTGACGAGCGCTGCATTCAGCTTGACGTTCCTCTGGTCTCACATAAAAACAGGCCAATGGGCTTTGCTCTGTAAAGACTTCCTCTGATGCTATATTCCATCACTGGGAGATGTGAGCATCAGCAGCACGCTGACACGCTGTGTTTACAGACCAAAATGTACAAACACATGCGCATCAAGCTCTGCATAAGGATGTACAGCCCTCTCTTTCATAGCCCATGGGGACACCATTCGCTCTACTGCCAATGAGCAGACAAGCAAAGGACAGAGAGCAGGGGGGAGGGGCATATGCTTCAGGGGGCGGGTCTGGATATTGTTTTTGGTGTTGGGAGATTGCTCAGGGAAAAGGAAAGGGGTGGGGTTGGAGATGGTTTCTGATGAATGGGCATCTGCCACAATCCTCATTTTTCGGTCGCAAACAGGTTTGTGCAACTACTGCTGGTTAGATAGCAACACCAGCCCAGAGTCTCCTCCAAGCTCACACCAAGAAGAGGTGTGTGTGTGTGTGTGTGTGTGTGTGTGAGTGAGTGAGTGTGTGAGAGAGTGAGTGAGTGAGAGAGTGAGAGAGTGAGAGAGTGAGAGGTTTCCAATGCTTTCCTAGCCTTGAACAATTCTCTTTCAATGTGGCCACAGCTGTGGGAGACATCACCAATATGGTTCCAAAAATGAGCCAAAATGACACTCTGTCCATGCTGGCACACAAATGAATGTACAGATGGTAATGCCAGGATGTGAACAGACAATGAACGAGTGGGAGTCTAGGAAGTGGTTGAGACACAGCCATATAATGAAGTTTATTACACCACTCTTGTAAACAAGGGTGCTGCTGTCCATGTAATAGACATATATTTATATATATAAAAGGAAGCATTCAGTCACCCTGTTCCTCTTCCAGCAGACACAGACCCACACAAACATGTCATCAGATGTCACCAGACTGGGAGGACTGTTGAAATAAAGCCTTGTTAGAGCCTGGGAAAATGTTTTAATATAGCTGCAAGGCATGTCTGATCAACCAACTGTCCCAGCAGGTAAGTTGGCTTTATTTAGAACCTTTATCTTATTACAAAAGACGACAGGGAACAGCAAACACATCTAGCACTGCAAAAATCAAACACTCACTTCTATTTATGTCCCGTGTACTCAGGCCTGGAGTATGCGAGCAAGCCTTCCTCACTGCTCAAGCCAAACATGTCCATGCATAGCGAAATTTGTGAGCCATCCCTTCCCTCACTTGTCACTTAAACATACTACAGATGAAATGATACGGAAACACAGTGTGATGATCAAAAATGATGAATGTTTGTTTTACACAGAATGAAAATATTAATTCACTGTAATCATTTATAGCTCCAGCACATCAGCCAAGTCTGATACTAGGTTATATGCAACGACCACCGGGAATAATTCACATAGTTACAAATGAGTCTTCAGAAAGCTGTAGCAGCTGCAATGAGTCCAACAAGTGACATAAATACAGAGGAGTCGGTATCGGAGTTTACCACGTTTCTCCAATTGCAACCCCTTTGCAAGCAGCTCAACAAATGCCAGGGTTGAAATAATAATATTTTAATAAGATGACTAAACTACGCAACATGTTATGGTATGCAATGGGTAAATAATCTGCAGATACGCAATGAATACAGCAGCAGAACAACGCTGTGTAATTACAAGAGTAGATAACATTAAATGCATCACTTCACATTTCTGAAAAGCTTCAGGAAATTAGTTTTTAAAAAAAAAGAAAAGAAGCACCTGCCCCATTCTAAAGTAGCCCCTTTCTCAGGGATGTTCTTTCTGTGTGTTCCTAGACACCACAACCAACTCTGATCAAGTTTCTCCTGGCACCCTTAAATCCAAACACAACCACACTTCACTTTTTAGTGTCATCCATCAATCAATTTCTAGATAGATCACAATGGCATCAGGAAAGCTACCACACCACACAGCCCACAAACACCCTGAGGTGGTCCAAGACCAGATGAGATGTAATCTCTGCAGTGTGTTCAGTATGTAACCCAGGGTCTCCCAGAGTTTGATGTGCCCAGAAAACCTCAAATGTGAGGCATTAGGGGCAATCCTGATCAGATGCAGAAATCACTTAAATAGGCAACACTGGACACAATGGAGCAGCAGCTCCTTCCACAAGTCTGAGCTCTTTATCCTGTCTTGGAGTAAGCCCAGCCACCCTACAGACAACAGTCATTTTAGCCACTTGTATTAGCAAATGGCGACTGTTATGCTTTCAGTCACTACCCAAAGCTCAGGATAATAGATCTGGCGACACCGCAAACCTCCACCTGTCAACGTCATGCTCCATTTTACCGTCACTAGATGTGAACAAGATTCAGAGACACTGGAACTCCTTCACTGATCCTGGGAGCTTTGGTTTTGGAGATGATGGAAAACAGAAAACCCAGTGAGCGAGTTGTAACCTCACGCTACTTTGCCCAGATCCAGAAAACCACAGCCTGACCTGGGAGGGTAACATGCCTCCAGGTACTGCTGGGAGAACTAGGTCAGGACATTGTCCAAAGTTGTCCATTCTCACATGCAGCACACAACAGGAGACAGCCCACTTTACTTACGCTGTCACTAGTGGAGACACATTTGGTTTAGGTAAGCAAGTAGAAGCAGAGAAGAGTGTGCAGGAGACAGTGCACAGGAAAACCAAAGGTTCACTGTGTATTCTCTGGATTATTGCCTGTACGACTCTCACATCACTTTGTCCTAGAGCGCTTGCTGAGAGTTTAATGTCCAATTTCAACCTGCACATCCATTGGGTAATGGTTAGAGAAGTTCAGGACTGCAGTTTGACCATCTTCCAGCCATCTGAGGTGCCGTTCCATCCCAATAAGAATTCAGTTTTTTTGGCACAAATGCTGCACTCTAAAACATCAGCAAAATTAGACTGTTTTTGACCTGTGGATAGCTATACTTGGTTAAAACCATTACTGCACTCGTGACGGCTAATGTCAAGGTCCACTCTTCAATATTAAGCATCTGTGTCAGCCAGAAATCCTTTTTTCTAAGCTTAGTTAAATAATCTACTTAAAAAGACAAGACATATTTAATAAATGATGTGGAAACACTCTCAAAAGGTTGCCATATGCTCCAACATATACAGAATGTATGTCAAGAATTTAGGGGACAAGATCGAGCCAGGCATCGAGCGGTAAAAATGAAAACACAGACAATAACAGGGACACTAAAATCATCACTTCTAAACGATCGTTTTATACAGCCTGTCTTTAAAGACAGTTGTAAACCTCTTCCAAAAGTTACATCAAATAGCACGATGCCTTACCTTGAGTATTTCCACATAATATTTTCCCCATTTGTCCTAAAATGCAGTCAAGTGAGCTGCTTCTGTGAACCACTAGTCACAACCGTGATGTAGGCGAGCAAGCAGGAACTTCAAGTTATTACTGTGAAGTAGGTTTGTGGAACCAATAAGAGACAAGACAAAGACACAGAAGAGGGCTGAAACTATGCTCCCCAGTAGGTGTGGCTGACCAGTTATATGACCAGTTGCTGCTCCAGTGTGAGGCAGCTGCAGCTGAGCTCTGCTTCATCACTACCAAACGACCAGAAAGATGACAGCTGTAAAAAAAACAAAGTAAGGTATCGCATAACAGTGCCACAGTCTCAGCACATGTCGGCGTAGCCAAACACTGCAACATTAAACCTAAAATCATTTCTCTAACAGTGCTCATCATAATTTAAATCGTTTATACTTCTTACACTCCCACAATTCTGTCTTTTTCAGCATTAAGTCAGGTGACAGTGAATATATATAGTTTGGCCAATGCTGACAGGCACAGTAAAAACAACCATGAGACCTCCGTGTTAGTGACTGCCCGTCCTCTCATGTGATGAAAACGTGACACTAAACACCTTTCACAGTTCGCCGGTTTAATTACTGCAAATATTATACAAATGTTAGACACTCAAGGGGGGAACTCACTCCAAAGCATTCAATCTAGCTCAAGCGTGCCTTTCTTAAATTAACTAAGCAGTTCAAGCAGCTTCATTACAGCATAACGTTGCTGTGATTATAACAGGAAAACTAACAGAAGCCTTTCATCTTAAAGGCAGCGAAGCGTTGCTGGATAAACGCACATGCGTGTGCATATTTAGCCCGAAATGTGCCGTGACACATACAGACAGTGAGCAGAAGTCAGCGTCGCTTTCTGAGGATAGTTGGATTCTGCGTATTACTAGCTTGTCTAACGTTCATGCTAGCTAGCTAATTCATGTTTGCCCAAGCTGTGCTGGTATTAAAAAAAAAAGCAGCTTATTTTATTGGTGTAGCTACTTACCGGATCTTTCCCACGAATTTTATTATGTAGTGAAATAAAATTCCATATTGCTGCCTACTACCAACGCTGACATGGCTTGCTTTAAGACAAATAAGTATTTACAATACTGAAAGCTTCTGCTGCACACAGCCATGACAACACGCCCATGCATTGCGTCACCGATGCTGCCTTCACGCGCTCTTCGTAATAAAGAGAACAAATCTTCATTCAAACACAGACTGTTTATAATCTCGCTCGTTGCCACTTCATTAGGTACACTTGTTCAACTTTTCGTTAATTAAAATATCTAAACAACCAATCGCAAAGCAGCAACTCAACGTTTTTGGGTATATAGACATGGTCAGGACGACTCGCATCAGAATAGGGGACGAAAGGTGATTTAAGTGACTTTGAACGTGGCATGGTTGTTAGTGCCAGACTGCCTGGTTTCAAACTGCTGATCTGCTGGGATTTTCCCGCACAACGTGTTGTCTGGTCGAAAATGCCCTGTTGATGCCAGAGGTCAGAGGAGAATGGCTGATAGGAAGACTACAGTGACTCAAATAACCACTCGTTACAACCAGTGTATACAGAAGAGCACCTCTGAGCGCAAAACACCACAAACCTTAAAGCAGATGGGCTACAGCAGCAGAAGACCATACTGGGTGCCACTCCTGTCAGCTAAGAGCAAGAAACTGAGGCCACAGTTCACACAGGCTCAACAAATTGGACAATAGAAGATTGGAATAACGTTGCCTGATCTGATGAGTCTCGATTTCTGCTGCAACATTTGGACGGTTGGATCAGAATTTGGTGTGAACAACATGAAAGCTTTGAACAGTTCAGGCTGATGGTGGTGTAATGGTGTATTAGATGTTTTCTTGGCACACTTTGGACCCCTTAGTACCAACTGAGCATTATTTAAACACCACAGCCTACCTGACTATTCTTGCTGACCACGTCCATCCCTTTATGACCACACTGTACCCATCTTCTGATGGCTGGTTTCTTAAACATGACAATGAGTTCACTGTATTCTCCACAGTCACCAGATCTCAATCTAGCAGAGCAGCTTTGGGATGTGGTAAAACAGCAGATTCGCATCATAGGTGTGCAGGTGACAAATCTGCATCAAGTGTGTGATGTTATCATGTTAACATGAACCAAAATCTCAGCACCTTGTTGGATCTATGCCACAAAGGATTAAGGCAGCTCTGAAGGGGTCCAACCCAGTACTAGCAAGGTCTAACTAAATAATAACCAATCACATGTAACATTTAGTTTCAGTGCAAAGAAACAAGAGCATTAGAAATAAAAATAATAAGAAAACTTACTTTGGAAACTTACTAGGGAAAGCCAAATATTGAAAACTTGAAAACCCTAATTTTTAAAAAATGTAAAGTGCCAAACTGTGCCCAAATGTTTGCTTAATTAGGTCTTTGTCAGGCCCCTGGCTTCATATGTGTCCTCCTTCTTCTCTCGCCCCTTCTTAACACCTTAAATTAACTCCAAGTACAAGGAGTCACATAAGATATTATCAACTAAATAAGTGTACCTTACAAAATCTTCAGTATTTCTAAGATGCCACAATATCAATAGCATCCTAAATGTATAATGTTATTGTGTTTTACTATTTACAACATTTACCAGATGGGAGTGGCAGTTTTCAACTTCCAGTTCATTTGCCCCGCATGTCTTAGGGCTATGGGTGGATACTGGAGCACAGGCAGCCCACAGGGATGCACTAAAGACCCAGGTAATGATTAAAATACAGCTTGGGACAGCCTTCCTAATAAAACCCAATTAAAGCACTCGAGTCTTAACTGCACCTTAACTTAGGTTAAAATGTAAAAGGATAACCAATGTTTAAGAACAAAGAAAATATCATACTCCAAATACTTCCAGTAAATCAAAAGTATTCAATTTAAAAAAATAAATAAATAAAGCTTCTACTGCTTCTATTAAAATAACTTTTCTCAGAGGTTGTTTTAACAGCATTCATCTGCTACTATTCAAATTAGTAATACTAATAGATTTTGATACTATAAGACATAGAATGTGTAAATAATTAATCTTACACCGAATAGTTAAACCAAGACGTCTGACCCGCAGATGTAACATTTAATAATGCAAAGCCTGTAACAGCTGTCTGTGCCTGTTGTTCTAACACTTGTTCAGTACTGCCCCCTGCTGACCAACTACACAACTTTAAGTGATTTTTTTTTCTTCTTTTTGGTAAATTTGCACTTGTTAATACTTCAACTTTATTATTCAAATATCTGACTCTATATAAGAGCTGAAACTAGATTATTATTATATCAATTGTAGATTATAATATAATTGCAGATTACATCTAATGACTAGATGTGGATCTTTTCCTGTGGCATCATTATGACTACTAGTAGTGCCAGGTTTGTATCTCTCTATGAACATGAGAGAAATGTCCATATAATGAAGCATACGCTGCTCTGTTATTGTGTGTGATTTCCGTTTTGGTTTTTTTTCTCAAATGTAAAACTAAGGATTTCTTACAGTGTTTAGTGATGTTTGTCTTGGCATTCTTAGCTTTGATCCAAAGTGAAGACATGGCACATCAGTATCAGTAACTTTTATTAGAAGCCAATGAAATACTATTAGGCTCTCCAAAAAGAAAACCACAATGAACAAATTAATAGTATGTACCATACAGAGAGGACAGTAATGATTTACTGATGTTTTTAGGGATCCGTGTTATATGTCACATCTACAAATATGGCAACAATAGGTTTATCTTCAGTCCTTAAATGATGAAAATGTTACCTGCTCTAAAATCAACACCAACAATTCGTACTTTTACCAACACATTACAGCAGGCTTAATACTGAATAAAGGATTATGTCTGATTACGTCTTCAGCATCCTGAAGGAGGACCTAAATCTGTTCAACTTATAAATTAAACAACAAATTAAAGCCAGTGAGAGCCTTTAGACAGTTTTGTACAAGTACAAATCAGTATGTAAACTAGTCTGTATTAAATCAACAAAATTTGAAATATCTACTGAATCACAGTAATGGCAAGCTGCCAGGAGGAGCCAGAATGATCCCGAAAACATAGAAAAGTCCCATGAGGAGGTTGAGCTTGGCTGTTTTCTGGGGAATCTTGGCGTAGCATCGGCTCCTGAACTGCTTCTCCAGGGAAAAGGCCATGGGCAATGTGAGCAGAGGCAGTGCCATGCTGATGGTGTACCGGGTGGCGAGGATGCAAAAGAGCACATAAGGGACAAAGAGCAGGAGGTTGTAGAGGATGTAAGAGAGCGTAGGTCCTATGAGGATGGCCAGGGTGACGATGCCGGCTTGCTTGTCTGAGTCCATGTCTCTCGTGTTGTTGCTGTGGAGGATAGCTTCTGTGTTGAGGGCCAGCGGGACGGCATACACCAACGGAAGCACGGAGAGGTACCCGACCTGCACCGCGTGGGCAAACATGACTGCCAGAGGGCCGAAGGTAATGAGGATTACTACGTCTCCCAGGGCCACGTACTTGAGGCCAATGCCTGCACAAGAAGAGTAAACAGGATCAATCAAGAACAGCAAACTGAGTTTCACTGAGTCTCACAGCCAAAAGCTCAAAAAAGTTCCTATTCACAGTTTGCCAATATATTTAAAGGAGTATTCCAGCAGTTTGGGTATTGCATTCCCATAAAGCTTGGGGTTTCAGACTAGGTTTGTCAAAATCATTTGATCCTCCACTTCCCATGACTAAAAGCTCATCACTGTTCATTGAAATTATGTATTTTACTTTATTATTTTTAATTTCCATAAAAACAATCCTTTCAGGGGTAAAAATTGAATAAATGTAACCCTACACCTCTGCCTTCTTTAGCATGTGTGGATCTATGAATAACCAACCCCTCCAACACCTGACTGCAACTGAGTCTACTTAAACACAATGTTAGAAATCTAAGTGATAGATAACATGATCCTATGGCCTGACTATGTTAACAAACAGCCAATCTAGGAACCCACCAGCTAGTTTGCATGCTAAAGAGTAATTTATGGTCCTGCAAAAGTGTCCGTCTGCGTACACATTTCCGTTCGGGGAGAGGGGTTTTCACCCACCGCAGATGTGCTCCCGCTTGTCACTGGAAGCGGATCACGTATGCATCTGTTGAATGCTTATTGATTGACTAGTGGGCTAGAATAGGGAAGGGAGCGACAGTGGAGTTCCACAACAGTGGACACTTTTCATTGTTTTAACACGGTTTCACTTCAGCTCTTTGTATGTTATAACTTTGCTCTTCTCCACGGCTGGCTGACGGACCAACAACACCACAATCAAGACTAGCCCACAGACCGGTTTGTACCACATACTTTGTACATTGCCTCCATCTGACAACAGATGCAGGCAGACATGCCATCCCCAGACTTCCAGCGGACAGTGAATACGCTACACGGACCATAAGTTCCACTTAAAGTTCCCCCTGCAGTCTAGCAGAGGTAGTGCGTTCGCTGTCCGGGATTGTTAAAACTAATGAGACGTGTCTACTGCACCCACTGTCTGTGCTTTTCTTGCTGTATTTTTTATTTTTATTTTTTGCAGTTCTCTTGTTCCCTGTGAACTCCACTGTCGCTCCCTTCCCTATTCCGGCCCACTTGTCAACTAATCAGCATTCGGCAGACACTTACATCATCCACTTCCAGCGACGTGCAGCTAGGATTTTGTAGGACTGCACGGGAGCACATCTGCAGTGGGTGAAAACCCCTCTCTACTCACTGTCCGAACGGAATCATGTACGCAGACGGACACATTTGCGGGACCATAAATTCCGCTTAAGGCCCGCCAATCTTTCAAGGCTTCTAGTGTACCCAGTGGAAATCCAGACCAATACTTTGTGTTCCATCTACCAGTCATTATTTAGAAATGCAGATATATTTTAAAAAGCCAATAAACAGTTGTGGTTTTCAGACTGCATTTCAGCAAATACAATCCTCCTTTTCCCCTAGTCTCCACACATACTGTTTACCTGCATACAACTATGCAGAACTACAAACAGAAACCAGAAAGCTTCTCATACCAAAAATCGTGTCCCTTGCATATGCAGATAACTGGTAACAGAGGTTATAATATCTTATAATGTGCTGCTAGATAAACATTTTTCCTGAGAATTAGCTCTGACAAATTAGCCCAACCTTGCAAGTTGACGGGACTGGTTTGTTACATATGAATCCTGGCCTTCTGAACCCATTTTTTCTAAAACAAAACAATATGAGACTCAAATAAAAACAAAAGAAGCCCAACAAAAAAAATAACTGGAAGATTCTCAAAGTCCTGATGAACTACATTCTGATGCAAAGTATACACTTCACCTCATAAAAATGTGACACATCTCTGTCATGTTTTAAAAATAAAAATGCTGCCTTAAAGGGTCAGTTCACCCAAATCCAACAAACAGGTAACTGTGGGGATGGGCTTTTTGCCAGTTTTCAGTTATCTGTCTCTCAAACATCTGCCACCAGACTGTGAAATATATTTTTTCAGTGCTAAAACTCACCTCCATGGTTTTAGGGTGGATGAAAAGCACAAATTATTTGCAAAGCTATGAACCCTAAGTGTTTTTTGTGTGTTTTAGATGAACTGCATGGTCTGTTTATGTTTTATTATGTTATGTGTTTTGCCCTTTATTAAAGCATTAATGTAATGTGCTCACTTTCCTCACACCAGTTCTTATTTTTCAAACACCAATCTTCTGCTGCTCCTAGACCCACCAACACGTTGCCTAGTACAGCTCAAATTTAAGATGTGTGTTGACAGACAGTCAAGCAGCAATTCATATTCAATTTAATGTTTTACTCACCACCGGTGTATAAGAAAGAACTGGAGAGTCCACCAAAGTAAATTAGGGCTAGGTGCTCCAGCCTCAGCGTAGACAGGAAGTAGAGCAGAGTAGCACACAAGCACCCCAAAGAATACAACAAAGCGCCAAACATAACAACATCCTGTGGCGCCAAGATTTCATCCACAAGAGTCCTATCGTCACTCTTCTTGTGGTCAATCCCTTTGGAGAAGTCATAGTAGGTGTTTACAAGGTTACCCGCCCCGTGAACCACTAGGACGGCCACCGCACACACCATCAGAATGACCAAGTCCACGGAGCCATCCAGTTTGTACGCCAAGGCGCTGCCGAGGGCCACAGGCGTGAGCGAGGCACTGAAGCTCCACGGCCTCAACGCCAGCACATAGGCCGCACACTTGTGCCTGACATGCGAGGCAACACGTGCCATCCTTGACATGTTGTTAGCGGGTGCAGGGTGATTTTGCACAGAGTTAGTCATACCAGTCGGCCACTGCTGGCCATTATGACCATTCGACCCTGCCAGTACAAATGTTTCCGCCCTGCTTTGTTTCTGCTCTTTGGCCATTGTCCTGCAAGGGTCTTACAACACGAGCGATGTTCCCAAATGTTCCGAGTCTGGGATTTCTGTAAGAAATTAAAAACACAGAATTAAATTTACCAAACAGACAGCTGACAGTGTTTACCCAACCACAGCCTTCACATGAACGCGCCATTTCCCATAGACAAAACAAAGCCAGGTAGTAATCTTTAATACTTTGAGGAAATATGTCAAGAATTGTGGTGTAGTGGTTAACACATTTGCCTTCCACACAAAAGTTCCTCAGTTTGATTCCCAGCCTCAAACGGTCACAAGCTAGTGTACTCCGAGGGGAGGGGGATTAAGTATCCATTGTGAGTCAGTATCAGTCTGTTTCTTGTTTAATCATTCTTTTTGCTGTTTGTCTTTAGAGTCTGACAAATGTGCTGGGCCATCACAGATATATCAGTATCGCTGTATATGTTGTTCAATATGCTACGATATACTTGTGTGAAAATTTTAATACATAACAAAAAATGCAGGAAAAGGTGCTTGGAGCAAATAAGAAATTGTGGTAACACTGTTAACAACACTCTTAGTGGTGTGGAGTCGAGCAATTTAAAGGGAAGATGTTAAATTACTGAGTAATAATAAAATCAATGGACTTTATTCATATAGCACCTTTGAAAACAAAAGTTACAAGGTGCTTTACAAGACAGCTGTGGTAAAACAAAGAGTCATAAAACATTTGAGAAAAGGTTAAAGGTTAAACACCACTTGGAGAGGAAGACTGGCAGCACATTAAGATTAAAAAAGCAGATGCAAATGTAAAATTTTAAAAAATAATCACTAAGAAGTCTCTTGATGCATGCTCAATAATCCAGGTAAAAGAATCCCAAAAAGTTGAATCTGTTCATCTGGACGTGGCGTTTTTTTTAGACAAAAACGCCACGTCCAGATGAACAGATTCAACTTTTTGGGAATCACTAAGAAGAGATCACATTATACAAGACAACATAAAAGTAACTCAAACAAGAGGAACTGAGAAAGCCCGCTCATAAAAAATGTCTATAAGAGAGATTTAAAAAGACAGGGATGGCTAGCAGAGCACTGACTGAGGACCTCGAGTTACAGACAGTTACAGTGTCATAAGATCTGAATTATACTTTGACACAAGCCCAGAGCAGGCCTTAAAAGTCATTAATAAAATCATAAAAAACCATTCTAACATTAATAGGTATCCAATGAAGAGAAGCTAAAACAGGAGTGGTGTGATCTCTTGTTGTGAGGAGTCTGGCTGCTACATTCTGGACAAACTGTAGTTTATGTGGACTTTGTTGGTTCAAACATTTATTAAGAAGTTATGGAGAGGAAATAAGAGCAAGCGTGACTGTCTCTAGATTTCTTCTGGATAAAACATGAGGTGGTTATCAAAAATGACAAGAGTGCTTTTACAATATGGGCCCAAATTTAAGGACAAAGATCTGAGTTGTGTTTTGGTATGTGCGGCGGCTGTTTCCATACATCTTCTGTTACAGGTCCCAAAATACAGTATTATTTACGACTTAATATCTTCATATTTTAAATGCGGACACTGAACCATTAACTAATACACACAGTTAAACTGAGAACTTTACATATTTTTGTCTGAAGGTTTGACACAGACCACATCATATCGTCCACCATCTGGCAAATGTTCACACAGTT
Source organism: Heterochromis multidens (assembly GCA_015108495.1). Taxonomy (NCBI): domain Eukaryota; kingdom Metazoa; phylum Chordata; class Actinopteri; order Cichliformes; family Cichlidae; genus Heterochromis; species Heterochromis multidens. The sequence goes on along the minus strand of VUQS01031654.1, from coordinate 562 downwards.
AAAGACTTCGTTACAGACATGCAGGGATCCTGCTGTGCTGAACTAATGTGGGTTTGTTTGTTTGTTTTTTAAACTGCCAGGTATTAATGAATATGAATCATGTGATTAACAACATCGTTGAGTTCCGTGAAAGTCCTGCCAGAGACTTTAATTTTTAAGCGGCTGGTTTAAAAGCCAAACAAACTCTGGCTTCCTGTCAATACGAGCGGCTTTTAAAATGTGGATGAAAACCACCCTCGGGAGAAAAACAGCTCAGCTGCTACCGAGTTAAGGACACGGCACCCGAAAGGGGGCAAACAACATGACGCTAACTACTGAGATTATGGGATT